>APFE030780399.1:0-96024 GCA_000404065.3 Pinus taeda | reverse complement strand
AAATGCTTGGTTGTTTAACACTTGTAGAAGGTTGATCTAGGATTCTACCTGATCTGAGTTGTACTTCATTGAGAGGAACAACCATATAGGTAGGGAATGGTTGACCTTCCATCATGTAAGCATTTTGAGGGTTCCTATTATTTGGATTGGGTAATGGCTGAGAGGGAAGTTGATTTGACTTCTGCTGGGAGAGTTGAGAATTCTGATTTTGTGGAGGGGGTTGTTGTTGTTGAGGGTATGGCAATGACAGTTGTTGACTTTGATTTGGAAATTGGGGAGCTTGCTGATTCTGAAAGGATGGAGGATATTGATAGAATTGGGCAAATCTCCCATAAGGATTTTGCATGCTTTTCAACCATGCTTGAAAAGCATTTTGAGGTTGAGGCCAAGGTTGTTGCCAAGGATTCCAATTTGGTTGGGATTGAGAATTCATAGAGTTGTTGAATCCTTGATTTTGTTGTCCTTGCCAAGGTCTCCTTGCAATAAAACAAAGAGATTCAAGCGTACTTGGATCTTCTTGAAAGACTGCTTTGAGGCTAGGAATTGAAGGATAATCCTTGGTCTCATGAGTTTCTGAGAAAATTACACATGTTTCCACAACTTGTGCTTCCAAGGGACATTCCCTTAAAGCATGTTTTTTTCCTACATTTTGAACAAAAGATGGCTAAGGCCTCAGTTTTTGCTGTCTGTTTATTATGGATCTTAAGGGTATCTAGTTGTTCACTAAGATTCCCTAAGATGTCAGTCTTAAATTCATCAAGCATACTGCCAATTTCAGCCCTACTCACTGATCCTATTGCGGATTTATTTGCCCTAAGGAGAGAAGGATCTCTAGGCCCTTTTTGAGTTTTTGATTTGCCTCTTGAGAGATGGATACAGAGTTCTGCTATATCATTGAGTGAAAGTTGAGAAATATCCCCTTTCCCATCATGTTTAAGATATCTATCCATTCATCCCTAATGGCTTTTAATAAGAGGGCTTTTAAGGTCTCTTCATCCAAGGTACTCATTTTTGCTCTTTTCAAGTTAGTTATATTGAAATCTTTCAAGTAAATCTTCTAAGCTCTCATCTTCTTTTTGTATCATTTTAAAAACCTCGTCCTTGTGATTAGTAGGCATACAATAGTCCAAATAACTATCCAAAAAGGTTTGTTTCATTTCATCCCAATTCCTAATGGATTGAGTACCTAACCCCATGAACCATTTCAAAGCTTGATCCTTTAGTGTTGAAGGGAACAATTTGAGTTTCTGGGAGTCATCTAGATAGTCATAAGTTCGACACACCACTTCAAACTCAAATAAGAATGTTTCAGGGTCTTCAGATCTTAACCCATGGAAGTTAGGGAGGACAAATGGTGATATGTTTTTCATGGTGGCTCTGGAATCCTCATCAACGATAGGGAACCCAAATGAGTTATCGCCATCTCTATTTCCTCCTCCAATGGGACCTCTACCACCTCCATTGTTTCCTCGTCTACCTCCTCTACCTCTACCTCTACCTCCTACTTCTTCTTCTGCCATAATGGGTCTCCTAGGGATTTCCAAATCTTCTGGTTCTTCTACAAGAGGTGAATGAGAGGGAATTTTCTCCTTCTTCCTCAGATGATTCTACTTCCTCAATTACAATTGGTCTTTCTGTAGGAGAAAGGGAAGAGTCTCTTCCTGGTTCAAATTCAATAGAAGGTGTAGGATAGTCAACTCTTGGCTCTTGAATTCCAGGAATTCTAGGACTAGGAGTGTCGGTTGGAGATAAGGGAGGTGTCTCTTGTCTATCCCTTGAAGCAGATGGACTTGTAAAAATTGAACTTCGAGCTCTAGCTAAAAACCTTCCTCTAGAATCTCTAGCTCTATGCATTTCATTTTTTATTATTTTCTTCAAGTCAAGTTAATAGTTCTTTTTCTGATCTTCCAGTTCACTCTAGGTGCAAGAAGAGAGCATACTCAAGAAACTACCAAATCAATAACTTTCTCTTTTCTGATCCTCCAGATCACCTTGCAGTGCAAGAGGAGAGCATACTTTGATAGGTTATCAACTTCTTTCCTTGAAATTTTATGTTTTTTTTTTTTCTTAAGAATATGGCTACTTAATTTCACTTCCCCGGCAACGGCGCCAAAATGTTTAGTCAATTTAGTGTTCTTAAATTGATGTCATTAATTGTCAACCCGGGGCTCGTAAGCTGATGAAGTGAAGGTGTACTATATGTACTTAAGCAACCTCTTAGAGCTTTTTTGTCGTTTGGGGTGTTGTTTGTGGTTAATTTATCTTCCTAAGATGGAGTGATGTATTTATAAACAGATGAGTGATGGTGTGTGTAAGGTGAATTCTAGATGAGTGAAGGTGTGTGATTAGTGGTTTCTAACTACTTGTTGAAAAGGAAAACTTGAAGGAAATAGATGAATTAAAGTGAACTGAAAGCAAAGAACCACTTTCTAATGGCATTAGACACCATTCATGCTGCTGCAAATAAAAGGTAAGAAAATCACTTAAAAGGCCAATGATAATGTTTATCTCTTCCTAACTCTCTGCCTCTAACACATAGTACTGTGTAAGACACGATTAGGAAGTAGCTAAAGATAAGTCTAAGAAATGATTAAAAAATGAGAAAAATCTACTTTAAAGACTAGTTATAATGTTTTGCTCTTTCTAACTCTCTGCCTCTAACACATAGTACTGTGTAAAGCACGATTAGAAAGTAGTTAAAGATTAGTCTTAAAAAGTACCCAAAGTCAGCTGTAAGTTATTAGTATTCTGATCTCTAAAAGATAGACAATTTATAATAAAGAGACCATTCATATGTTAGCAGAGAGATTTGAGAAATAAGACTAAAAATTAGCTATGGAAATAAAGTAAAGGCAGCAACTTTGAATCTGTTAACTGAAACTACCACTAGATATAAAGCAAACACATAAACACACAAGTAATCCCGGGTCAAAACCTGCAAAAGAGCAATGCTGATCAGCTTAAAGAAAGGATTCAAAATGAATTAAAATGAAGTGAATTATGCTGTACATACGTTAAGAAAAGGAAATGCTGAACATAAAAATACTATACAAGGTTAATATGAACAGGGGCCCTCCATTCACATAACCCAAAGAAGACTCAAAGTGTTGAAAGCTTCAAAACAGCACTGCTTCTATTACTTCATGTGCAGAAAATTACAGTCAAGAGTGCTAGAACAGCACTATTAAAACAGAGTCTGGGAATGCACTAAAATTATAACAAGTTCATAAAACACAGCAATTAAAAAGTTATATAAGCGTACGTAGACGCAAGTTTTTATAGGCATCTGAAAGATATCCTAATGCGTACAGCTAAAACTGAAAAATAACTAACTGTCATGCATAATTAAGGTTCAATAACATGTCATAAGCCTACGTGGATGAGCTAGAGGTTCTGGTCGTTATGGGCATTGAATCCAGAGTTGGATTATGTCTCCCACAACCTGCGTAACACGGACAAGTCACCATTTGAACTGACGTGACCCAACAGCTTACGCATCACCGTTAAGCTGCCTTTGTTGACCGTAACTTGACCCTTGTTGACCAGAGGTACAGATGACGTGGATGGCTGAACAAATAGCACAGGAAACTCGAGCACCTTGATTCCTAAGTGCCCATGTGGCTCATTTGGCAAAATGACACGTGGAACCTTGAGATTAACAAAAAGGCTGCGGGATCATCAGATGGCTGCGGAATCAGCAGATGGTTGCGGAATCAGCAGATGGCTGCGGAATGCCTGTAAATATGTCAAAATCTAAAAAAAACAGTCACACATTAGCAAAGCTCACTTGATCATGCTTAATGACATCTAATGTAATGATCTGGGTGGTTTTACATTGAAAATGAGGCAAAAGAGAGAGGTAAGTGATGAAAAACAGTAGGTAATAGTGGATGATGAGGTATAAGTTAGAGGCTCTACAGTAGGGTAATGATTTATGTGGAAAACATAGTAATAGACAAGTATATATATATATATATATATATACATGCAGAGTAGTTGTCTTGAACCTTATTTGATAGTTATTTAACGAGGACTTAAATCCTATTGGAGATGATTTTTTTAGAGAGTGATTTCCTTTCCAGATTATCCATCCTTTGGTTTAAAAACATAAATATTAACCATATCAATGGAATAAATAATATCAACAAAATCATCAATGGTTTTCATGAGCTAGAGATGTAAAGAGAGACTTCAATATATATAGAGTTGGAGGATGTTTATGCAAACCTAGAAAACCCTAGACAATGGAAGAGGGTCTCAACATTGTCAACTAAGATGATACAACAAAGGGTTTGGATAATTTTGAGCACATAGTCATTGCACATGACAATGCCTCACTATGGTTGTTGGGCCACAATGAACAAATATTTCATAGGGTTGAAAATGAAATAATAGATTGAGTTGCAAAGGTGGACCCAATCTCAGAGTCCAAGAATAATTTAAAAGGATCATTCAACTAGAGTGAGACACAAAGGACATAACATTAAATAGGTTTTTAATGGAAAATTTCCTCCTATTCCATATTTTATTTTGTCTCCAATCAAATCCATCTTGGAAATTATGAGTTAGAAAACTAATTGCAAGTGCTCTCCTTGGTGAAAGTGGTGAACTTCTCTAATTTTGTTAAAGTGGTGAGCGTTTCATTGCAATTCTCTAGGATATTTATTTTTTGAATAATGGATTTAAAAATTCCTCTTGTCCAAGGGGGAAGACTAGGGAGAAGTGTCACACGAGAAGTAAAAGGTTGGTAAAGAGGAAGGATTTGAAGATCGAGATGGTGGTTGATGAGGATATTCAAGTGGAGTGGGTGATGAAATATTTAGGTAAGCCCTTAATTTGAAAATCCGTCGATTGTATTATCTTGTAAGTATCTCTAAACTCATGGACAAAAGGTTTGGGCTTTTATCATTAGCTACATGCCCTCTTTTTGGCTTCTAATGAAGGATGGATATGATTCACATTTCTTTTCGAAAAATATGATAAAAAAGCCATACTATGGGGTTACTGGTTCTAGTGCATTTCTTTCCTCTCTATGAAAGAAAAATCCATGTTTTGACCTTGGGACTAAAGTTCTCTAGAAAATGTCATTGTAGGTTAAGTTCCTTTGCTTGGAAATATTATCATGGTAAGATTTTTTTTTTGGGAAATTGGGAATATGCTCTATTAGACCATGCATGTTGATACCTATTCCAAGACTAGAATTAATATATACCTAGGTGACTACAAAATAACAATAAATGTCTAATACATAATACACTAGGTTGGAGGAACACAAAATAATAAAGAATGTTCAATGCATATTACAAATGGATTTGATTTTGTTAAGGGGAAAAGGTGCTTTAGGCTGACAGAGTTTGGGCAGAATAATATTTCTAATTCATTGGGGTCACACTGAGCATGGAGTGAAGAGCATAATAATTCAACATCTTAAGTATTTATCATCATTGAGAAACCTACATAATGCCAAAAGTTGTAAAACAATAATCACACTCAAGAGTAACATAGAATTGAGAGAAACAAAACATATCAAGATCTTATGCTATGAGTAGATCTTGAAAACACAGCAAGGCTTTGATACCAAAGTAACATGATGTTTTAAACCCAATCTAATAAGTTGTTGTGATGGATAATCGACATCAAAAGCTTTAATATCATATCCAAAATATCTTGTACATAATGCAAGGAATTACAACTTATTTATAGTCTTAATGATTCTATATTTCAAATATTATTTGAATATATTTACTAAAAATTAAAATTAGGTCTTATAAGTGAATCTCCTTTCATGAATTTTTGCAATGTCCAAGATTGAATCAAACCTACTTTATTCTTAATCAACCTACTTTATCCTAAGATTAATTTCCACAAAGGGTCTTGTCATAATGTGACAATGTCTAGTCATGAGAATAACTACTTTTACAAAATCATCTATGATTGAGTATCATGATGAAAATGTACACAATATTCTTCACCATATATCTAGTTGATAACAAAATATTCATATTGAATAATGAGGTCCAATTAAGCATAATAATATTCATGAAATATAAACTAAAATTTTAGTTTGCTTGAATTGGGGATACACGAGTTACTAAAATGGAATGTGATGACTAAAAAGTGTAAGGAATGTTTCTTGGTTGGGTTGTCGATTCAAACACATTCCACAAAGTATTATAGTTGGAGTGAGAAAACATGATTTCTTTCTCACTCATAAATTTCGATCTTTGGCTTGAAAGTTAAGTTGTCCAAAAGACTAGTAAGAATAGTAGAACTAGATTCATAGATCTAGTTATGACAATTGTGTGGGTTGATTCTACATCCAAAAGGATATAAACCAAATACTAATGTTAGGATCCCACTTTCCATGACTAAACATGAGCATGGAACCTTCGATATTAAGGAAGACATAAAAATGACATTCCTTAGATCCATAGGAGTCATAGTGAAAACCATTCATAATCTCATGGCATATCCATTTCCATGCTTCAAAAGGTTTAATTGCAAAAAAAATTGAACTCTTTCCAAACATGGGCAAGATCATCATCAACCACTCTTGTAGAATTCATTTCCAATGTGATAGAGTTAACTAAAATATTGTTTGAGGACTTAAGCCATTCGATTGTGAAATCAAACAAGTTAAACCAAATGTTCCAATTTAGTAGCTTTCCACAAGTTGCTAGCTATAACTCAATGTTTTCTTTGAGAAAACTTGAAAAGTTACAACTATTGGTTCATAGTATTAATACTTGGGGAAGGACATAGATTTAAAATGTTGATTTTGTGTTTGATAACAATTTTTTTTCTCCTATACGATGCCTATTTTTAGGTTTAGAAAATTTTCCTGATTTTGCATGACAACGTTTTGCACTAGTACCAAGTTTCTCAATTAATAAAGCCCAATGCGCCATTTTGACCTCGGAAGCTAAATTTTCTTATGGTATAATTGTATTTTCATTGCTTATTATCAATGGAACACCATTGTCACTTCAATATAAGGACATATGGACCTATGCATATGTAAATACCAATAATAATGTTGTTATGTGATTTACTTATATCATGAAAATTTTAATTAAAGGTTCTCAGTACATGGATACTAGGTTTAATAATATGTTTCAAATGCAATTAGTACATGTGTATGATGAAGTGGTCGATTTACATGTTTCGTCAATGAGTAACATGGAAATTACATGTCGATAGTACATGGTTATGCATGATCTTGTGTTGTAAAATAACTTATAGGTTGAATGGATTGTGGAATAGTTGAAGAAGTGTGACATTAAGTGGTCAATGTTGTGGGAATCGAATGAGAAAAGGTATGATAGGAAACATCATTATGTTTTTTTATATCAGTTCAAATGCATTGTTATGATAAATTTTGTATATGTGATATATTATTTTCATGATTATCCCCATGTGTAATTCATATGTCTTGGGTGCAACAAAGTATTTATTGGGGGCAGAGCCTTCGAAAAAAATTGGGTAATTTTTTTGCTTCCATTTTTGGAAGTTTATAGCCTATGATTTTGCTTTAGCAGTTCACAGGCACCACCCAAGGTGAAATATATCCAAGGAGGGATTCAAACTTTTCCTATACTAAATTCATTGAACAAAATTATTAAAATAGGCATTGGAATACCTTTTGGCTTGACATAAATCTAGGTGTGTTGATGATTCACCACCCATTCATGAACCTATATAATCCTTGGAGCACCTCCTAGATCCTTCCATGCTTAGCTGGATACAATTTCCTTATTCCTTCTCCAACATCAACCAATTATACCTATAAGTGCATCCACCTGCTTTCATAAACCACGAATTGCTGAGATATGCAAGTCTCAAGTGTAATTCGACACTTCCTCCCGTTTCAGATTATGTTGGTCCCTGTGTACCCTGCTTGTTATGCCTTGTGTGAAGCAATCAATACTTCCCCAATGCTTCCTTATGTTTTCTAGTCGATCCTCCTTGCATGCAGAATGAAGTATGATCCCAATTTCTCCCCAAATTTCCCACTCACAACAATAATAACTAGTTCCTTAGCTTCTCAATGCTTGGAAGGATCAAAATTCTCTTTCCTTAATGCAACATAGCAATCAATAAGTTTTGAGAATGATAAATGCCTCCTCGCCACTTGTTGACTTGCATGCTTACCCATTTTCCACTTGAAGTTGTCATAGCCACACCCTATTGAGATTTAGGGATTTTTTTGACTGGTAATTACTTCTAATAATTTCATCGTTAGATTATCTCACATCACAGTCATTATTAAATAATTATACATAGAAAATATTCAACAATAGAACAATAATGCCAGTAATAAAAAGAAGATACAACCAAACAAAAGAGATAGAAAATTACCTTGGGAAAACCCCAAACCACGGGAAAAACCCAACAACCTTTTCTAAGAGAATTTTTCCATTTCAACAAGAGATACAATCTAAAATTTTAGTCAAATAAAGTCAAAGTGACCATCAACCAGATCCAGGTCCAACCTAGTCAAAATTTCCAGGAGCCAAGTCATCTTGTTGCTAAGAAAATTTGGTCCACCTCAGAGAATGGTTCTTCCAAAAAACTTGATCTGCTATAGATAACAAAACTTCACATTATGCCTCAGATTTTGTCCTTGATCATCCTTAGACTTTGTCCTTCTTGTGATTCGAAATAAGCCTTAGAACTTGTCCTTATTATGCCTCATATTGGTCTAAATTGTTGATCAAATGAAGGGGACAAGCGGTCTATATATAGTGATCAATAAAGACCCAAGTGGTGTGACTTTTAGGGTGAGCCGACATGAGTTAAAGGAGGACCCGACCTATCATTTTGGAGGCAAAATTCATACTTTGAAAAATTCAATTTTTTTTCTTTTAAGGCTGAATTTAAGTGCAATTCGAATTTATCAATTTTGGAGGGCTGACACAAATTATGAACACTGACCAAATCTACAAAACTTCAACACTCCCTCTTATATAGGGAGGTATTTATAATGACCTCCACAAATGTTCTCTTGTTGAAAAAAATGATCTTTTCCAAGAAAAGGTTGAATGAATCCAATCTATCACATGTTCAATACTAGAACCATGTGGAAATCATCCCCCATAAGCATCAGAATCAATCTCAGCCCACTAGCCAAACACCATGGAAATAAGGTCAGAACCCCACTGACTTGGGAAGCATTTTATGCTCTTCACGAGGCCAATCCCTCCAGCCATAAATAATGGTTTCCTGGTAAAACTCCATGACCTAAGAGAGTAATCAAAGTCAATCTCCCTGACTAAAACCAATGGTTTCCTGATCAAACCCCGTGACCTAAGAGAGTAATCAAAATCAATCTTCCCAACCATAACCAATGGTCTCTTGGTCAAACACCATGACCTAAGGGAGGAATTCTTATCTCGATGTCAATAGATTCAATCTCCCAAAACTTAACCAATGGTATCTTGATCAATCCCTATGGCCTAAGGGAGTACTCTAGGCCCAATACTCATAGAGCTAATCTCCTAGCCAAACTCCATGGCTTCTAGGTCAAATCCTATGACCAAGGGAGAATTCTAGGCTTGATGCTTATAGATGCTACAACATCAACACTTACTTTCACCAATGAAGGCATTCTCAATTTCTCCAATCTTGTCCTAGAAGTATACCAACTTCATCTAGGGATAGAGGATTTAACCAACTCGACCATAGAAATACTTAGGAGCCTCACTGCTCCTTTTGTACCACATGTTATAAGCTGTCATCACACACTAGATCAAAGAATCCTAAAGCTACCCTGCTTCATAACATTCCAAACAAACTATAATACATTTTGACCAATTTGAATATGTATATCCAATAATTGTACTTTATCATATGAAACATATCTCAATCATGAATACCATACTGGTACCTCAACACATGTTGTGTCACATGCCATGGCTCAACCATAAATTGATCAACTTGAATCCATCACCACAACTAGTTTCCAATTATTCTAATGCTGAAACAATATGTTCTAGGAAAATCCGTGCAACTCCCTGTAACACTCAGCTTCATTAATTTGGATACCGTGGGAATGGCCATGGAATTTTTGTCTATCATAACAATATTTCATCCTTTTTGAATAAGGAGAATTTCATCTGACTTTTGCAATACTTCTAGTCCCAATAAGTAACATATCAAATCAAGATCCTTCTTCTCAAACTTAGAGATCAAATCCCTCTGACATGACTATTTCTGGAATCATGTATTCTTTCCATTGCTGCTCCCTCTAAACATGAGTCCTTTCACTTTCACTAGAAACAAATCATATTCTAACAAGATCAACTAGGAATCATCACAAATCCATCACTTTGAGTATGTTATGCCTAAGGTTCGTACAAATCCTTCTTTGGTATGGAGCAAATTTCTTGTCATAGCTTTCTCTTCTTTTTCTTGGGAGAATCCTCTTCCCACAAACTTTGCTTCGTTCTTCCATCCACTGTCAAATCCTGAGCAAGTATTCATAATGTACTCACAATCCTCACTAGGAGGTCATGGGAGAATGATTATAACCAAACAAAGAGAAACAAAGACAAGATGTTATGAAACCAACTCACAAAAAGATAGAAAATATAGATCAATGCCTTAGAAATAAGCCTCTTCGAGGGGGCAACCTCCTTTACATTACACAAATGAACAATTCTTAGATTATACAAATGAAAAGACCTCCTTTCTATATATAGGAGTCTAAGGGTCATAATATAATCAGAGCCGACATAACAATAATAATGTAAGGGCATAATAATAACAATAGTGGGCTTCTATGGGGCATAATAATAACAATATGGGGACTACATGGGTGCAACAATATAATAAGGGGGTTTTACTAATAACAATAAGGGGTTACACTAGTAGTATAGGGTGTTAGAGTCAGTCTTGTCAGTCCTCCGTCAGAGATTAAAGCTCTTTCTGCATTTCATTTTTAGGTGTCTCGCTCCATTCACCTAGCTGCATTCCGCTAGGGGCATGCCATAATCCGACGGAAAAGGTCATGCTAGTCATTTCCCCTCATGTTTGGCACCTGCTGGCTTAGGTATTTTGTCAATGATCACTAAAGTCCATTACAGTCAAGGTCTGGTCCTTTAATGGACAAAAGTCATTTTCGATCATTAGGTCTAGGGATTAATCAATTTGGTCTTCAACCATGTCCAATAAAGCCATGCAGGCCAGAGTGAGGCCCTTACAAAGTTATGATTCAGAGAGTTTCATCGTCATGTTGACAGATTACGATTGTTCTTCAAAACTCTATTTTGAAGAAAAGTCAAACAGTGTGTCATTTGTGAAAATTTTCAAAAAAGTCTCCAGTTGATTCCTTCAGGTGCAGTCATGGTTTCCGTGGTCAAATGCCTTTTCATGCAACCCCTGCAAAAAGTGCCGAAAATTTCATCATTCTAGCTAAAAATTCAAAGGAAAAAGTGAAATTCAGTGTTGCATTAAATCAGTGAGAAGTGTCAAAACATAATATTAGCAAAATGGGTTTTTGAAGAAGGAAAAATTTAACCCATGACTTCAAAGTCTTTATATAAGAATTCCCACAAGCAAACAAAGTTATTATGCTAATCAATGTTATTGAGAAACATAGCAAAGTGTTTGAGAGTGAAAAGCACGCGTTTGGAGGGAGTTGGAGTCATTTTCAGGAGCGCAGTGCACACACAGAGGGGCGCGGTGCACATAAAGGGCGCGACGCATAGAGCGTGGCACATATAAAGAGCACGGTGCACTGGGTTGGTTGAGTGGTGCACACCCACAGAGGCCCGAAATTGTACCAAATTTTCTGTGAAACCCCTTAAATCAAAAGGTAGGCTCTATATCGTGGCTTGCTCATCAAATTTTGTGAACGTTATGGTGGTTCATGGATATGTATAATTGCAACAAAACTCATAAAACCAACCACTAAAAAAACATCAAAGCCATGGTTGCTAGGGTTGAAAAATTGTGGTGTTAGTGCCAAGGCTCCATTATCACCCCTCATTTTTCCCTATCCCCCCTATCCCATTTTTTCCTATTTTCCCTACCCTAAAATATTACCAAACCCCTATTCCTTATCCTTCCACTCTTTGGTCAATATAAACCCCAAAACCCTACCTTATCAAAACCCTACTTTATCAAATCCCCAAACCCTCCTACATATCCCTAAACAAAACCTCTCCCAATAACCCCTATTCCCATCATATTATTCCCCTCCTAATACTCCCTTTTTTTCATTGTTCCCCTTGGTGGAAGATATCACAACAACACCTAGTTTCACACCATCATCAAAGGGCAGCCCAACTACAGTACACACAGCAATCATGACATCTGAGCATTCATCGGAGTATGAGATGGAGACACAAAGTGATTCATCCTCAGAAGAACAGGCTCCCAGGAGACATCACAAGAGTGGCAAACATGTTAGGGATGAGCCAACTACCCTCACAGAATTGCAGGCCTGCCTCTTGCTATGTCATTTTCCAGATCTATCATGTTTTGAAATTTTTTCAAAGGGTGGCTAATGTTAGAGTTCATCATGAGTTGGCCCGTCTTTTTGTGCTTCACCTACATGGAGGTCACTCTATCTTGGCTGGGGTCACCTTCACATTGCCACCCGAAACTATCTCATTGGCAACCAACATACCGAATGTTGGAGAACAGTGGCACAAGAAAAAGAAGGTGGATAGGCAACATTATGAGCCTTACATTAAGGTCAGTTTCTTGAGGCAGTTCACAAGAGTCTTTCCATTCAGATATTTGAAAGATGAATATGCTCCGCTCATGAAATTGATCATGAAGTACTTCAGCTGTGAGGGGAGGTTCTCTCGTCTATATGCCTATCACATCAGGTTGCTCATGCACTTTACCACGGTGTGGATGATGAACCTCCCATTTTTCATTTGCAGGAACATAGAGAGGATGAACACCTTCATGCAACACAAGACCCCTCAACAATAACTTAACAATGTTTATCACTTTGCTCTTATCCGGATTTTGGTGGATCATCAGTTGGGATTGCAGGGCATTGCTTGGGAGGACTTCATCTCCCGTGACTTCTTCAACACTTCACAGGTATTATCAGAGGTTAAGCATGAGATAGGTGGTCCGTCTCATCAGTATGAGCGCCACGAGACCACTACTATGCCAGTATTCATCACATATCAGAGAGGCAGTAGGCACTTGTTTGCAGCAGCAAAGCGAGTGTTATCTCCACCTGAGGTGGAAGGGGCCTCGCTTCCAGCATTGAAAGCACAGGTACAGGACAAGGGCAAGAGGCCCATGCATGACGAGGGGCCATCAGGTGAACAGGAGGTCGACTTCATCCTCATTCAGGATGATGATGCAGACGTGGAGGGTGCCAAACTTAGGATGACCATCCAGGAGCAGAAAACGGAGATCCAAGACTTGTCACTCAATTTTGAGAGGGCCAAATGGATTATCAAGTATTTGGAGTAGAGAAACAAACAACTTTAGGACCAGCATGAGATCATGGAACTGCAAAACGTTCGTGAGAATCGCCATGCTGCCCAACATAGGAGGATCGAGCTCACTCCCTTGGAGCAAGAGATTAATAATGACCGTGAGTCTTGGCTCGAGCGCATCAAAATCCACCTTGAGAGACTGCTAGAGAAGGCCGACAGGGACAAAACCATACTGAGGCAGATGGTTTATCATTACAGGGCACGGAACATGAGTTCAAAGGCTCAAATAAGGAGCTTGAAAGCAAAATTGAGCAGAGCGACAAAGAGGCAAAAGAGGAAAAAAGAGAAAGATCGGCTTCGAATCTTGGCTGAAGCCTCTGTGGGCTAGCATAATACCTCTTAGAGAACCTCCAGCCCAAATTTCAAGAAATTTGGGGCAATTGTGGTCACTTGGCAAGTTTTTGGTCATAACACACGTTTTTTCTCCCTGTGCGCTGCGCCACTGGCACGACGCTTAAGATTGGGGGCTCCAAATGACAAATGGTTTTCATTTTTGGATTTAGCATGAAAAGTCACGACTATTGGTGCATGGAAAAGAAATTTGGGCATGATTTGAGTCTCCAAGAGGTCAAAAACACTCAAAAAATGACCTCTCTGCCCCTATTTTGACACACAGGAAGCAGTCTTGGGAGAATGAAGATTTGGAGGGGCAAATGAGCACCAAATTCAGAAATTCCACTTGGGTTGGAAAGTAGAGAGGCCGGGATTTCCAACAAGCACACTTGGGCACATTTTGGACTCTTACAGGTACCTCAAAAAAACCTCCAAAGTGGTGTAGCGCATATAGAATTGGGCGCGGCACATATAGAGAAAAAGGCCAAATTCACTTCCATTTCGCAAAATTTTGATTCGCGACTTTCTCCAAGTGGGCCCGCTCATATACAATTCACTTTTTTCGGAAACTAAGTCAAAGTTTAAAGAGTTTGGCTTCTATCCAATGGCAAAGGAAGGCAAACAATCACCTAAGCCATTTGTCATTTTTGTAACGCTTTACCTGTAGCTAATGGTTGGCTTTCCATCTTCATTTTGTAATGATTTGTGAAACTCCCCAACTCTTGGTCGTTTTATTTCCTCATGGCATAGTCTATTTATTGTATGCAAACCATTTTCAAAGGTTTGGTTGGCTTGTAATTTCTGGGAGACTGTGGGAAAGAAACTCTGTTTCTTCATTGTATATTTTGACAGAGGATTAATGAAAGGCAGCGGCTCTGTTTCATGAGATTCATGTGGTTGTGAGTGTAGCAAATGTGTTTTTCCTTATGTTTCATATGTATTTCGTTATGTTTCATAGTTCATTCATATTCATTTCCAGTGAAATTTTCTGAGTAAGATAAGGTAGAATTCATTTTTATTGCTCTACCTGTGGGAAAGTTTCACGCTGTGCGTTGTTCTTTTGTTGAAAAGGATTCATATGCTTATGCCCTTTTCACCCTCCTAAGAAATCTCTCCATTCCGCGTTATTTCAAACTAAATTGCTAGACTTTCCACCTGTCTTGCCTCACGAAGTAATCTATCCCTTTGTATTAAATTCTCTGCTCATTGCTGTCCGTTGGTCCCATACCATCCCAGAAACTCAGTCATTCATAAAAAGTTGTTTCTTGTATCCATATTTACCTACTAGCCTAAGATCAATATTTCACTGTAAGTCATCTTAAACCATTTCTTTTATTTATTCGCTGAGCATGACTCGGAGAGAGCCCTCTCCTATTCTGGTAGGGCTAGTTACCAGACCGAGAGTGGTTTGTGGTTACCCTGAATTTTGCCTTCTTTCAGCCTAAGGTGGATTTAGGTGCTAACATAGTGGCAACTCCACTGGGGAATGAAATGACTCCCCTTACTTCTCGATAATTCTAAGCTTCCAGATGATAAGTTTAGGATTGGATAGGCTGGGTAAGTTGGTTGTGTCCTTTTATTTTTCTCAATAGCATGCTGGCTTCTAGAAGATATACCAGAGCTAATCTAGATCTAGATCCTCCGCACATCTACGAAAATCCCAATTTGATTTCGAGAATTCGTCGTCAAGAAAGATCTATATCTCCCGTGTTTAAATCCCATTCATGCCCTGACATTTTTGAATATCTTGAGGAGCTAGATTTTGATGAGCAGTTTGAAATATCGTTGTTCGAGACCAAATCCAAAAGGGCGGTTGACTCTACTGTCCACAATCCACAGTTTCTTGTAGACTTGGAGACGGAAAGGGCTAATCGGTCAATTGATAATTACATTATAGCTCAGCTTTAAACTCCAATTGCTAGCCCCCTACAAACTGTGCACACTCCTCAAACACCTCCAAGGCCAAATCCACCAAGAGTGATGGCTACCCGTTTTGCACCTCTTGTTCTGCCTCAAGTTTTAGATGATATGCCCACAGAGTATCAAAGTAAAATCCCGTTTTTTGATGGCACTCCTAACAACATTACTTCTCAGCAACATGTGGACAAAATGGCAGATTTCTATGAACTTCATGAGATCGATGCAGACAATTTGGCAATGAGACTCTTTGTACAGACATTTGCAGGTGAAGTGAGGAAATGGTTCAGAGGTTTTCCGGCTGCACGTATCGCTACCTTGGCCGACCTACAAAGATAATTTTTAAACCGATGGGAAGTGAAAAAGAATCCTCTTCAAA
This sequence comes from Pinus taeda, assembly GCA_000404065.3. NCBI lineage: Eukaryota > Viridiplantae > Streptophyta > Pinopsida > Pinales > Pinaceae > Pinus > Pinus taeda. Next base: position 79,926 of record APFE030780399.1, on the reverse strand, counting down.
TTCTGGCTGAATATGAGCAAATCAAACTAAATGCTGGTGAGTCGGTCCATGACTACTGCATTAGATTCAATTCAGTTTATAATGAAATTCCAGATCATCTAAGGCCACCTGTGGGGCTAGCCATGGTGAAGTTTCCGGATGGTTTTGATGCTAATATGGCTTATCAATTAAGAGAGAGAGAATTGGCCACAATGGAAGACATGCAGAAGATAGCGGTCAGCATTGAAGCAAATTTGCTGACCAAGAGAGATAGAGCAAAAGCAGAAAAGAAGGTCACCGTAAAAGAATAATCTTCTTCGGTAGATAAATTACTCCAGAAGGTAGAGTAGATGCTTGAAAGGGTGAAACTTGATAAACTTGAGCCACAAGTTAGAAATCCTAACTTCCGTGGTTAGCAACAGCCACAATATAGAATAAGACAGAGAGATCAGCGAGCCCAAGAGCAGACAGCACAACAGCTAGTACATACACCTTTGCAACAAAATTTTGTGCATGGATCGGAGTCAGATGAGGACAGGGATATAATAGGTGAAGAAAACCACCTCTCTACTCTTGAGGATTTGCCTATTTATCTCATTGATGATGAGGAGTATGCAGAAAGTTCGGCTGTACACAAAGACGTAGATTTCATTCTAGCAAATGACACTGTCTTGGAGGAAGAATCAGATGAGTACCAAAGAGGCTATATGAATGCTCTGTCTGCCCAACAGCAGCGATATTCACTTAGAAACAGAGATGTGTCAGTCAAACCAATTCATAAAAGGAAGGATATTGAAGCATCAAAGAATGATTCATTAGTTGCACAAAGGAAAGGAAAGGAGGCGGTTGGTCCAGAGAGCAGCAAATCACCATCAACAAAACAATCAAATCAGCAAATTGCATCAAAAGAAAAGGAAAGGAAAGAAATCCCAGTCAAAGAGGTAGAAAAGGCTCTCGCTTTTAATTTAGAGAAGAGATTTCTAAATTGAAAGTATCCATTCCCTTGACTGAAATAATGAGGAACAACAGTTATAGAGGGAAAGTATCTAAAATGTTGAATTTGGACCCGATGTACGACATGGTGAATGTTGAAGATGATCAACTTGAAATGATTTTTGGGCCAACATCGAATGGTGACTCTCCTGATAGTGATGTGCCACCTTTTTATACCAGTTTAAGATTACATGATTTTGTGTTACATAATGCCATCTTTGATTCCGGAGCTTCTCACAATCTCATGCCCAAGGCTATCATGGATAAACTGGGTCTGGACATCACCCGGCAATACCATGATCTCTATTCGTTTGATTCCAGCAAAGTAAGATGTATAGGACTCCTCAAAGACTTGGTTGTGGGTCTGGATCAGCTCCCAATGAAGAATGTTTTGATGGATGTTGTTGTAGCATATATTCCTCCCAGGTTTGGCATGCTTCTTTCCAGGTCTTGGGTAGCGAAATTGAAAGGGAAACTACAACTAGATTTCTCCTATGCAATGATTCAGGTGTTTGGCCAATTGAGGAAACTGTATCGGGAACAAAAAATGGAATACATGATCACAAGCAAGGAGAAACCAATAAATCATCCAATTAACTATGTACATACATATTTAGAGTCTTTTGTTTTGTATTCTGATAGTTTCAATGATATCGATAGTCAGTTAGTAGAAGCAGATGATATTTCAGAAATAACAGAAAATTTCAGAGGAGTTTTAAAGAAGGAAGGATAAGAACAGCAGAACACCGTTGAGCGATCAACTGAAAGTAATGGACAGTAAGCAGACAAAGCACAACAAACATATTTTCAACACTTGCAAGAGGAGGAAGAAGGTTTGTGGACCATGGATTTCAATGGAGCAGTGGGAAATGATGGCGCTGGAAGTGGAATTTGGGTACGCAGTCCTTTCTCCACCCCGAACAGAGTGCCTAGTAATGCGTGGGTATGCTCTTACAAGTTGGCTTTTGATTGTTCAAACAATGAAGCTGAGTATGAAGCTCTGATTACTGGCCTAAAGATTCTAAGAAAGCTGAATGCTAAGAGGATTTCAGTATATGGCGACTCCGAATTGGTGATCAAGCAGGTCAGAGGCGAATATCAAGCAAAGCATCCTAGGATGCGGGCTTACCGTAATGCAGTTCTAGACATCCTAAAATTATTTTCAGAATAAACCTTGACATGTGTGCCTCGTATACAAAATAGTATTGCTGATGCTCTTGCTAAGACAGCAAGTAGTTTGAAGATCCCAATGAAATCTAGCAATAAATTCAAAATCCATGTTAAGCATCGTCCAACCGTTCGAGACAATCAGAGATGTTGGCAAGTTTTCCAAGATGATGATGATTTTCTGCAAAACAAAGGCAAGTTCAAAGAGACCTCAATTGATGTAGAAAATGACGATGGTAAAGGTAATGGTACAGATGATGTGCAGATCAATCAGACGGATGTGTTGCAGCTAAAGAATAATGTGATTCCTAAAGGCTTGATACCTTTAGAAGAACTCTTTGATCAGGATTATGTAGCCCGCAAACCAACATTGCAGCCAACAGAGAAGGGTGTAGAAGAGGTCAATATCCGAACAATTGCTAATCCTAAATTGGTAAAATTGTCCAAAGCATTGCCACAAAATATCAAGGACAAATATATCAATTTGCTGTCTTCATTTGCAGATGTGTTTGGTTGGGACTATTTCGACTTAAAAACATACGATACCAATATAATTCAGCACACTATACCAATCAAGCCCAATTAGAAACCATTCAGACAGAAGTTGAGAAGGCTAAATCCAAAGTTGCTGCCATATATTGAAAAGGAGATCAACAGGTTTTACAAATCAGGAATCATTGTTCCAATCAGATTTTCGGATTGGATCTCTAATTTGGTGCCCGTACGAAAGAATACATGTGAGATTCGCTTATGCATTGATTTTAGAAATCTTAATAAAATTTCATTGAAAGACAACTATCCACTGCCCAAAATGGACCATATACTTCAGCGAGTAGTGGGAGCATCTCGTATGTCACTACTTGATGGTTATTCCGGATATAACCAAGTTTTTGTCCATGAAGATGACCGAGACAAGACAACGTTCACCACTCCATGGGGAACTTTTCATTACGCTAAAATGCCTTTCGGTTTGAAGAATGCGAGTGCCACATTTCAGCGTGCAATGGACTTGGCTTTTGCAAATGAGAAGGATGTCTTTTTGGTTGTGTACCTGGATGATTTGACGGTGTTTTCCAAATCTGATGAAGAGCACATGTACCATCTAAAAACTGTCTTTCAAAAGTGCAGAAAATATGGCTTGTCATTGAATTCGAAAAAGAGTTTGTTCGCCATGGAGGAAGGCAAACTACTCGGGCACATTATCTCAAAGGATGGCATTCGTATTGACCCAGCACGTGTGCAAGCAATTCAGCAAATCGATCTGCACCGTAATAAGAAAGAGATTCAATCTTTCAATGGTAAAATGAATTTTCTACGTCGCTTTGTACCTAATCTTGCTGAGCACCTAAGAGAGATTACAAACATGCTTAAGAAGGTCAACCAAGTGAGATGGACGGAGGAGGCTGTAAAATCTTTCAATTTGGTCAAATTGGCTCTTTCTTCAGCTCCAGTTCTAGTCAGCCCCGACTACACTCAGGATTTCATATTGTTTTCATTTGCTTCGGAGCACACTATGGCAGCTGTGTTATTGCAGAAAAGAGATGATCACGAAAGACCCACTGCATTCTTCAGAAGAGCTATAAGAGATGCAACCTTAAAATACAACATCATTGAGAAGCAAGCCCTTGCACTTGTGAAGGCATTGAAAGATTTCCGGGTATATATTCTACATTCTCATATTTTGGCCTATGTTCCTAACGCTACTGTCAAAGATGTTTTAGGACAGACTGATTCGGAAGGAAGACGAGGCAAGTGGATTGCAGCCTTGCTCGAATATGATGTGGAAATAAAGCCCACAAAGCTGGTTAAAGGACAGGGATTGGCAAAGTTAATGGCCACATCAAACTTGCACGCCTTGGACATAAATTTGGTCGCTGCTACGTCCGATGAGAATGAGGAAGGATCATCAATTCAAGTATCTAAAATGTTTGCTCTTTCTCCTTGGTATTCAGATATCATATATGTGCCTAAAAATTTGTCACCACCACCCGGCATGACTAGAAACAAAGCGAGAACACTCAAATTGAAGGCTGCCAAGTTTTGCATTCTAAATTCTGCACTGTATTGGAAAGATCCCAGTGGCATTCTGTTAAATTGTTTGGTGGAAAAGGAAGAAAAGAAGGTCATGGAGGACTGCCACCAAGGAGACTGTAGTGGTCACCTTTTTTGGAAATCAACAGCAGATAAAATTCTGAGAGCGGGATACTATTGGCTGACATTGTTTGCTGATGTATATAAGATGGTCAAGAGAAATCATAAGTGTTAGATTTTCGAAGGACGACAGAAGTTACAACCTTTTCCACTTAAGCCTATTGAGTTGAGTGCCCCTTTCTAGCAATGGGGATTGGATTTCATTGGTGAAATTCATCCCGCTTCTTCCGGTCAGCATAGATGGATCCTCATAGTGACAGACTATTTCACGAAATGGATCGAGGCAAATTCCCACCAGACAAGCTATAGATGCGGTAATCATTTCATTCCTTGAAAATAACATCTTGTCTCGCTTTGGTTGCCCGAATAAGTTAATCACTGATAACGCAACAGCTTTCAAATCGAAAAGGATGGTAGAGTTTTGTCATAAATATCACATCATTTTGGGTCACTCAACTGCCTATCATCCGCAAGGAAATGGATTGGCAGAGTCTTCGAATAAATCATTGGTCAACATCATCAAGAAGCTGTTGGAAATAAACAAGAAGAGCTGGCATAAGAGGTTGGTCAATGCACTGTGGGAAGATCGGGTTAGTCAAAAGAAATCCATAGGTACATCACCTTTTGAGCTTGTTTATGGAGTTGATACAGTATTTCCTACCTCTCTCGCTGCCCCGGTAGTAAAACTTCTTCAGGAGGCCGGCAATGAAGAAGATCCCATGCAGAGAAGGTTGAATCAAATGATCCACTTGCAGTAGACCACAGAAGAAGTTTTCAAGAACACATCCAAATTGCGGGAGAAGATCAAGAAAAATTATGACAGAAAGGCAAAGGCGGACAAATTTATTGGAAAGGTCCTTTCAAGATTGCAGCATATCGGGGTCAGAATGCCTTTCTTCTGAAGGAAATGAACGGGGAAGATTGTCCAGGAGGGCTGATCAATGGTCGGCTGCTCAAGCGGTACCATTTCTGAGTTAGTAACGATGCTTCCACTGTCATTGTAAATACCATTTTTATTTCAGTTCGGTTTGAGTTTGTCAAGTTAGTCTTCAAGTCATTTCAATGTCAAATTTGAGTCAATTTCTTTGGTCGTTTTAGTTTCATAAATGAGTCAGAGTCTTGTGTTATTTGTCGAAATAATGACTCCATAGCCAAATGGATGAAGGCACTGTCTTGCTCTCCCAGAGATATGCTGTTCTTGGCACCTCCAAGGAGCTACCATCCCCCATTGGAGCCAATGTTAGAGTCGGCCTTGTCAGTCCTCCGTCAAAGATCAAAGCTCTTTTTGCATTTCATTTTTAGGTGTCTCGCTCCATTCACCCAGCAGCATTCCGCTAGGGGCATGCCATAATCTGACAGAAAAGGTCATGCTAGTCATTTCCCCTCATGTCTGGCACCTCCTGGCTTAGGTCTTTTGTCAATGATCACTAAAGTCCATGATAATCAAGGTCTGGTCCTTTAATGGACAAAAGTAATTTTCGATCATTAGGTCTAGGGATTAATCAATTTGGTCTTCAACCATGTCCAATAAAGGCATGCAGGCCAGAGTGAGGCCCTTACAAAGTTATGATTCAGAGAAATCGTCATGTTGACAGATTACGACTGTTCTTCAAAACTCTGTTTTGAAGAAAAGTCAAATAGTGTGTCATTTGTGAAAATTTTCAAAAAAGTCTCCAGTTGATTCCTTCAGGTACAGTCATGGCTTCTGTGGCCAAATGCCCTGTCATGCAACCCCTGCAAAAAGTGCCGAAAATTTCATCATTCTAGCTAAAAATTCAAAGGAAAAAGTGAAATTCAGTGTTGCATTAAATCAGTGAGAAGTGTCAAAACTTAACATTAGCAAAATGGGTTTTTGAAGAAGCAAAAATTTAATCCATGACTTCAAAGTCTTTATATAAGAATTCCCACAAGAAAACAAAGTTATTGTGCTAATCAAGGTTATTGAGAAACATATCAAAGTGTTTGAGAGTGCAAAGCATGCGTTTGGAGGGAGTTGGAGTCATTTTTAGGAGCGCGGCGCACACAGAGGGGCGCGGCACACAGAGCGCAACCCAGTAGTGCAAAGTTTACAAGGGCGCGACACATATAAAGAGCGCGACGCACTGGGTTGGTTGCACGGCACACACCCACAAAGGCCCGAAATTGTGCCAAATTGCCTCAAGTTGCCTGTGAAACCCCTCAAATCGACAGGTAGGCTCTATATCGTGGCTTGCTCATCAAATTTTGTGAACGTTATGGTGGTTCATGGCTATGTATAATTACAACAAAACTCATAAAACCAACCACTAAAAAAACATCAAAGCCATGGTTGCTAGGGTTGCAAAATTGTGGTTTTAGTGCCAACGCTCCGTTATCACCCCTCATTTTTCCCTTTCTTACCATTTTTCCCTATCCCCCCTATCCCATTTTTTCCTATTTTCCCTACCCTAAAATATTACCAAACCCCTATTCCTTATCCCTCCACTCTTTGGTCAATATAAACCCCAAAACCCTACCTTATCAAAACCCCAAAACCCTACCTTATCAAATCCCCAAACCCTCCTACATATCCCTAAAAAAAACTTCTCCCCATAACCCCTATTCCCATCATATTATTCCCCTCCTAATACTCCTTTTTTTTTCATTGTTACCCTTGGTGGCAGATATCACAACAACACCTAGTTTCACACCATCATCAAAGGGCAGCCCAACTACAGTACACACAACAGTCATGGTATCTGAACATTCATCAGAGTATGAGATGGAGACACAAAGTGATTCATCCTCGAAAGAACAGGCTCCCAAGAGACATCACAAGAGTGGCAAACATGTTAGGGATGAGCCAACTACCCTCATAGAATTGCAGGCCTACCCTCTTGCTATGTCATGTTTCCAGCATCTATCATGTTTTGAATTTTGTCAAAGGGTGGCTAATGTTAGAGTTCATCATGAGCTGGCTCGCCTTTTTGTGCTTCACCCACATGGAGGTCACTCTATCTTGGCTGGGGTCACCTTCACATTGACACCCGAAACTATCTCATTAGCAACCGACATACTGAATGTTGGAGAATAGTGGCACAAGAAAAAGAATGTGGATAGGAAACATTATGAGCCTTACATTAAGGCCAGTTTCTTGAGGCAGTTCACAAGAGTCTTTCCATTCAAATATTTGAAAGATGAATATGCTCTGCTCATGAAATTGATTATGAAGTACTTCAGCTGTGAGGGGAGGTTCTCTCGTCTATATGCCTATCACATCGGGTTGCTCATGCACTTTACTAGGGTGTAGATGATGAACCTCCCATTTTTCATTTGTAGGAACATAGAGAGGATGAACACCTTCATGTAGCACAAGACCCCTCAGCAGCAACTTAACAGTGTTTATCACTTTGCTCTTATCCGGATTTTGGTGGATCATCAGTTGGGATTGCAAGGCATTGCTTGGGAGGACTTCATCTCCATGACTTCTTCAGCACTTCACAGGTATTATCAGAGGTTGAGCATGAGATAGGTTGTCCTTCTCATCAGTATGAGAGCCACGAGACCACTACTATGCCAGTATTCATCACATATCAGAGAGGCAGTAGGCACTTGTTTGCAGCAGCAAAGCGAGTGTTATCTCCACCCGGGGTGGAAGGGGCCTCGCTTCAGGCATCGACAACACAGATACAGGACAAGGGCAAGAGGCCCATGCATGACGAGGGGCCATTAGGTGAACAAGAGGCCAACTTCATCCTCATTCAGGATGATGATGAAGATGTGGAGAGTGCCAAACTTAGGATGACCATCCAGGAGCAAAAAATGGAGATCCAAGACTTGTCACTCAATTTAGAGAGGGCCAAATGGATTATCAGGTATTTGGAGCAGAGGAGTAAACAACTTGAGGACCAGCATGAGATCATGGAGTTGCAAAGCATCCGTGAGAATCGCCAAGCTACCCAACATAGGAGGATCGAGCTCACTCCCTTGGAGCAAGAGATTAACAATGACCGTGAGTCTTGGCTTGAGCGCATCAAAATCCACCTTGAGAGATTGCTGGAGAAGGCCGACAGCGACAAAACCATACTGAGGCAGATGGTTTATCATTACAGGGCACGGAACATGAGTTCAAAGGCTCGGATAAGGAGCTTGAAAGCAAAATTGAGCAGAGCGACAAAGAGGCAAAAGAGGCAAAAAGAGAAAGATCGGCTTTGAATATTGGCTGTAGCCTCTATGGCCCAGCATAGTACCTCTTAGAGAACCTCCAACCCAAATTTCAAGAAATTTGGGGCAATTTTGGTCACATGGCAAATTTTTGGTCACAACATAGGTTTTTTCTCCTTGTGCGCCGCACCACTGGCGCGACGCTTAGGATTGGGGGCTCCAAATGAAAAATTGTTTGCATTTTTGGATTCAACATGAAAAATCACGACTACTGGTGCATGGACAAGAAATTTGGGCATGATTTGAGTCTCCAGGAGGTCAAAAACACTCAAAAAATGACCTCTCTGCCCCTATTTTGACACACAGGAAGCAGTCTTGGGGAATGAATATTTGGAGAGGCAAATGAGCACCAAATTTAGAAATTCCACCTGGGTTGGAAAGTAGAGAGTCCAAGCTTTCCAACAAGCACACTTGGGCACATTTTGGACCCCTGCAGATACTTCAAAACAGCCTCCAAACTGGCGCCTTGCATATAGAATTGGGTGCGGCGCATATAGAGAAAAAGGCCAAATTCACCTCCGTTTCGCGAAATTTCGATTCACGACTTTCTCCAAGTGGGCCCGCTAATATACACTTCACTTTTTTTGGCAACTAAGGCAAATTTTAAAGAGTTTGGCTTCTATCCAAGTGGCAAAGGAAGGCAAACAGTCACCCAAGCCATTTGTGATTTTTGTAACGCTGCACATGTAGCTAATGGTTGGCTTTCCATCTCCATTTTGTAATGATTTGAGAAACTCCCCAACTCTTGGTTGTTCTATTTCCTCATGGCATAGTCTATTTATTGTATGCAAACCATTTGCAAAGGGTTGGTTGGCTTGTAATTTCTGGGAGACTATGGGAAAGAAACTCTGTTTCTTCATTGTATATTTTGACAGAGGATTAATGAAAGGCAGCGACTCTGTTTCATGAGATTCATGTGGTTGTGAGTGTAGCAAATGTGTTTTTCCTTATGTTTCATATGTATTTCGTTATGTTTCATAGTTCATTCATATTCATTTCCAGTGAAATTTCATATTCATTCATATTGCTCTGCCTGTGGGAAAGTTTCATGCTGTGTGTTTTTTTTCTATTGAAAAGGATTCATATACTTATGCCCTTTTCAACCTCCTAAGCAATCTCTCCATTCCGCGTTATTTAAAACTAAATTGCTAGACTTTCTGCCTGTCTTGCCTCATGAAGTAATCTGTGCCTTTGTATTAAATTCTCTGCTCATTGTTGTCCGTTGGTCCCATACCATCCCAGAAACTCAGTCATTCATAAAAAAATGTTTCTTGTATCCATATTTACCTACTAGCCTAAGATCAATATTTCACTGTAAGTCATCTCAGACCATTTTGTTTATTTATTCGCTAAGCGTGACTCGGAGAGAGCCCTCTCCTGTTCTGGTAGGGCTAGCTACCAGGCCGAGCGTGGTTTGTGGTTACCCTGAATTTTGCCTTTTTTCAGCCTAAGGAGGATTTAGGTGCTAACATAGGGGCCTAACATTCCCCTCTCCTTCAAAAAGTGTTGTCCTCAATGCTTGAGTATTTCTTGATGCTTCTGTATAAAATTCTTGTCCTCCCATGTCGAATATTCAGCGAGTAAGTTCTTCCACTTGATGAGATACTCTGAAATTGATCGATTTCGTAGCTGTCGGGTTCTTGTTTTTGTGACTGCTCCAGGTTCCAATATGATTTTTCCTTCCTCTTCAAGTTCTTGCAATATTGTTTGAATTGGGATATTCTGCAACTTTTGAATGAGTGGCCACACTTCTTTATCCTTCTTCCATTCATCCCTTGCTTCGTTTATCCAATCTGGTTGGATAATAGAAATAACACAAAACAATGCTTCCACATCCTCATCCTTTCTTGAGAGTGCATCTGCAACAAAAATATTTCTTCCCTTTTCTGTAGATGATGTCAAAGTCATAACCCAACATATTTGTGACCCATTTTTTTATGTTCTTTTAAAGATAATATTTGTTCTAAAAATTATTTAAGACTATTATGATCCATGTTTACCTTGAAGTGTCTTCCCATTGGGTAAGGTTGCCATTTCTTAAGTGCATGTAGTATTGCCAACATTTCCTTCTCATAAATAGCTTGCTTGAGATGTAGCTGTAAAAATACCCAATCACCTACATCAAAAATTTTTTCACTGCGATGTTGATCTACCTATTGTTTCATTCGATTCTTCACCAAAGTGGCGTTATCCTTTAAACGTTGGAGAACATGTTGTTGATGCTCGATGTGATCTTTCACTGCTTGAACCTTTTTCTTCTTGATATGTCCTTCTATTTGGAGAGTTTGAGGAGTGGTAATTTCTTCCAATGCTTTACAAGATATGGTCAGATTAATTTCTTGATGCTCGATGTGATCTTTCACTTCTTGAACATTTTTCTTCTCGATATGTCCTTCTACCTTGATAGTTTGAGGAGTGGTAATTCCGGCCAATACATTACAAGATATGGTTGGATTCATTTCTTCTTTCTTGATGTGATCTTTCACTTCTTGAACCTTTTTCTTCTTGATATGTCCTTCTATCTTGAGAGTTTGAGGAGTGGTAATTCTTTCCACTTTACAAGATATGGTCGGATTCATTTCTTCTTTCTCTGGGGTTGGGTCCTGGCTTATATCCTCTTATTTTGATGTTTCTTGATCCTTTTCTTCCTCCTCTTCATACTCTATGTAAAATAATTTCTTCTCAGCACACTTATGACCTTTAGTGCTCCATTTTTCTATCACAATTGTAACAAAGCCCTTTTTCTCTTTTTTCTTCCAATTGTTGTGGTGTAAACCTTGTAGGTTGTGGAAGGCTAGGAGAAGAAACACTTCCATAATTATAGTCATGAGTGGTGGGATTCCTTGTTTCCTTAATTTCGCTTTCAATTTTTCTTGCCCACATGAATGCCTTCTCCAATGAATCAGGTTCCCAAAGATGAACCTCATGTTGAATGTTATCCTTTAAAGTACCTATGAAGACATCGATCCTTTGCTTCTATGGAATATCATTTACTCTTACATTCAATTTTTGAAAGTCCTCAATGTGCTCTTCCATTGAACACTTTTGTTTGAGATTTATCAATTGGCTAAAGAAGGTGTTTCTCTTTGTATCCTCATAATGTGCTATCATTTCCTCCATGAAAATTGACCACGTAACAAGTGGTTTACAAGAACAAAGTCCTTTATACCATAAAAATTGATCCAGTTTTAAATATGAAGATGCAATACATACCTTTTGTAACAGTTTCACCTCATGTAGATCAAAATATTGCTCCATCTGTCATATCCAATTTACCGGATCCTTGCCATCAAACTTCCTCATATCGCCTTTTCTTGATTTTAGGAGCTTGATGTTGAAATGACTATAAATCTGTAATTTCAGCTCTTTTAGTTCTAAAATTGTGACCTATAGTATCCCTCTGTGTCCTATTTCCAATGCCACCAATCTAATCAACATTGGATTCTCATTGGATTCTCCAAGAAATACTTATGCACAGTCTTTCAAGATGACCTGATTATATATATTTTCAGAAGAGCGAACTTGTATGAAGTGCAATGTGTCACTGTTTTGACCTTTGGATCTGAAAAATATACACAAGAAATTACAGTCCTTCCTCTTTCTGTAACTTCTTACGAAATTTCAATCTGATGCTCAGAGAGACAGTTATGACGATTTTCCCAAGGTAACTTGTCTGGAATGTAATTCTGGGGTCTATAAAAACCCTAACTTCCTCAGACTATATCTCCGAAAATATAGCGAGACACGATCTGAAATTTTGATCCAAGGTTCAGACCAATTTCTTCTCAAATGGTTTTTTGTTTTAGCTTCTGAAACTTCATAGCGAAAGAGTTATAGCGAAAATCCCACAATGGCCTGTTTTAGTTGAGATTCTGGAGCTTGCAAAAACCCTAACTTCCTTAGATCATATCTCTGTAAATATAGTGAGACAAGATATAAAATTTGGACACGAGGTTTAGACCGATTTTTTATCAAATGGGTTTTTGTTTTAGCTTTTGAAATTACATAGCGAAAAAGTTATAGTGAAAATTCCACGATGACCTATTTGGAGCAACGAAACCCTAGAATCCAAAGCTCTCATACCAAATGTTATGAAACCAACTCACAAAAAGATAGAAAAGATAAATAAACACCTTCAAAATAAGCCTCTTCGAGGGGGAAACCTCCTTTACATTACGCAAATGAATAATTCTTGGATGATACAAATGACAAGACCTCCTTTCTATATATAGGAGTCTAAGGGGTCATAATATAATCAGAGCCGACATAACAATAATAATGTAAGGGAACAATAATAAAAATTGTTGGCTTCTATGGGGCACAATAATAACAATATGGGAACTACATGGGTACAACAATATAATAAGGGGGTTGTACTAATAACAATAAGGGGTTACACTAGTAGTATAGGGGCCTAACACAAGAGGTTAGCTAGTAAACCGACAACAATAATAATCAAGGAAGAGAGATATAAGATACTTATCTTTTGAGGATTAAGGGGAATTTGTCAGCTCCCTCTTGATCCTTGTTTTCTTGCAAAATCCATCTAAAAGTTCATCATCCTAGTCTTCATCATCAACATGCTATCATTTCTTCCATCAACAAGGGTTTGTTATTTCAATTAAAGCATCAACCTTCAATACTTAAGGTATAACGCTAGGGTTTTTTCCACAAACCCTAGGTTTTTCTTAATCATATTCTTCAAAACTTACCTAGGGTTTACAAACCATAGGACTATTAGATCTTCAACAAATGTTATGACTATTATTCTCATCTCCCTCTATTTTTAGGCATATAGGATATTTCCATAATGGTATAAGTTATTATAGTCTATAACTTTAAAACAACACTTCTTCTTATAGTATGATACAACTCATACAAAGATTTCAAATCCAAATGATTTTCAGGTATTTTAGGGTTTTACAAAACCTGAAGTTTATCAGTTCTTCCAAGAATGAGAAAACCCCTTTTATCGTAGTTCCTTAAACATTTACGTCACATATTTTGTCAAGGATTTGTTCTACTATTTACACAAGACTTATGACAACATTTTCAGATTAGCCTTCCTTTTGAATTTGACTATTTCTTGTAGAATTTAGGTCCTCAACTCAACAACAACATCAACAACAAATATTCTACCATACAACTCAACTCTCACACCATTTTATAATTATGACTAAAGTTTTTCATAATAGCCATATACATTCACACCTTAGCCAATATATGACAAAGTATTGTCTGTAACCAACACTGATAGCGTGTATAATACTCTTCCCCTGCCATAATTAACACCCAAATTCTTTGTACGTCCATCTTAACAATATCTTCAACGATATTCTTTGTTAAACCTCGACCTTAATTTTCTTTACCTTAGATGTTGTGCTCAGATTTTGATCTCATGGTTCATCACCAAATCACTCTTCAAAATGCCAAACATACTCAATTAGTGAATCTCAATTTTAAGGGAAGACATTCCTCAACCAACTTCCATTTTATTTCCAAAGGAATCTCAATCATCAACAATAATTGGACCAGAGCTTTCCAAGAGAAGCACTTTCCAGAACATGATCAAGTAAATATTCCCAACTTTAATCAACAATTTCATCTTTAGCACAAGTAGGTGAAGGGAATTATTCAACATATATAGTTTTCCTTAATGGATTCTCCAAGGATCCCTTCATAACTTCATAAAATGCACATTTTTTGTGTTGACACAATCATTCAATTTGACTAGGAAGCAGTTCACAAACTAGTTTATTCTTTCATGATTATTTTTTATCCTTCATGCCAACCTTAATTTATCAAATTAGAGATAAAAAAATCAAATAATCAAATAACCATCTGAGGAAGTAGGCTCAGATGAATGTCTTATCCATATTTGCTACTAACTTATTTTCCTCTAATCCAGAACAACCACACTAAGCATGGTTAAAATTGTAGCTTGATAAATGATGGATCCATGAGAAGGAGGAGAAATTAGACCCATATATATTTGTTTTCATAAAACACACTATTTACTATGGCCTATATCAAGCCAAATAAAGTGCACACAATGACTTCAAATTTCTTCAACAATTCATTCAACAAACACAAAATTTTTAGAGTTTCCAAATCGTGCTACAATGTAGCAATATGTATTGCAATGTAGATGCTTCTTTAAAGAATAAATTTCATCTTATCTATTTCCAACTTAGATGTATTATATATTTGGGTAGGAAAAATGCTTTTCAACAAAGAATCAATTTTAACTTCATGATCCCATGGTCACTTCACACTGTATTCAATTCTAACGCTGAAAATACTCATTCAAAAGTTATGTGAGAATCTTGGCATGGGAATTAAAGGTTCTGAGTCTATCACAACTATTAACCATGAATAATCTATCTGATCCAACCCATAAATTAAGGGATATTAAATTATGTTGTTAGTACTTTTCTAGTGCTTCTCGACCTCTCTTGTTGTTATATGGAGGTCATTAGAACTACCTGAGACAAGACTGAGGCTTTCTCAGTTTCCCTGCTCCGAGCCTCCTACCCTTCTCCTACAACTCATCCCTCTTGCGACCTTCTTGCAACTCGGCTCTCCTGCAACCTTCCTACAACTCGGTCCTTATGCGGCCTTCCTGCAATTCGACCCTTCTGTGACCATCCCATAACTTGGAACTCGGGGCTACTATGGTCCGAACATAGGTTCAAATAAGGTAAAGTTTTTCATAATACTCATGATCATTGTTCTCCATATGAGGATTATCAAAACCATTCTCAACCTTTCCTGATTTGACTAGGGCTATTCTTCATGGTTGCTCTATAACTCACTCTGATACCATGTTGAGATTTAGGGATTTTATAGACTGGTAATTACTTCCAATAATTTCATCAATAAATTATCTTGCATCACAATCATTCAATATAACAATAATTCCAGTAAGAACAAGAAGAGGCAACCAAACAAAAGATACACAAAATTACCCTAGGAGAACCCCAAACCAGGGGAAAAACCTAACAACCTTTTCTAAGAGAATTTATCCATTTCAACAAGAGATACAATATAAAATTTTAGTCCAATAAATTTAAAGTGACCATCAACCAGACCCAGGTCAAAATGCTATGAAAATTTAGTGTGCCTTAGACAATGGTTCTGCCCAAAAACTTGATTTGCTACATATAATAAAACTTCACATTGTGCCTAAAATTTCATCCTTGATTAGCCTTAGACTTGTTTCTTCTTGTGATTTGAAAAAGCCTAAAACTTGTCCTTATTATGCCTTAGATTGGTCTGAATTGATGATAAAATGAAGGGGATGAGTGGTCGATATATAGTGATCAATAAAGTCCCAATTGGTTCAACTTTTGGGGTGAGCCGACATGAGTTAAAGGAGGAGTCGACATGTCATTTTAGAAGCAAAATTCATACTTAAAAAAAATCAAATTTTCTACTTTCAAGACCAACTTGAAGTGCAATTCGAATTTGTTAGATTTCAAGGGCCAATAAAAATTATGAAGATCGACCAGAGTTACAAAACTTCAACACTCCCTAGGCTTGAGGAGGGCCTCTTTACTTCAATGGAAATTTTCGTTGAAGCTAAGGTAGCAGGAGTATCCCCTTACTTCTTGCCACTGTCGATCCCCTTTATTCATGACCAAATTTTCCATTTGGTCTGCTGTCGTGTTTTGGTCCCTTAAAACATGAAAATATTTTTTGAACAACATTTGGTTGTAGAGTCTTTGTATTCTTTGAAAGATATTTATCAACCTAAATTTTGGAGGAAGAGAGCCAAAAAATAAATGATATATTAGAGTCGTGAAATCCCATTAATCAACACTTCATGAGCTCCTAATTTTCTCAATTGAACTAGACCTTGATACATTGCATATGTGTCTTCCATATTATTTGTGGTTTTTCCCAAACCTAAGTAAAATTGTATTTAGCTTTTCTCACAAAGTGATAAATCACTCCCCCTACTCTTGCCACCCCTGGAATTGAATTTGAAACTTCAATTATATAAGTTCATATGAATTTTGAGCAAGGTCGGAATCAATTTTAGGGTTAGTAAATATTGATAAAAAATATTTTTGTTTTAGTGAATGTGATAAATCTTGATAATAATCCTTTTTTTAAATTCATGACATAAGTGAGAATATATATATATATTATATATATATATATATAATATATATATATGCATATAACTTACTAACATTCATGAATTTCTCATATCTGAAAAAGGGAATTCTAGGTGAGAATTTTACCCAATTTACTACCATTGGAGATTGATGTAGAGATGTTGATTGTAAATTTGAAAAAAAAATTCAGTCGGGATAATCCTCTTTATTGTTTACTACAAATTCTCCTAGATTTGTGGTGAACTTACTGAAATTTAATTATGAGAATACTAAATCCATGCATGAAGCTCGAAGAATCTTCCAAGGTTCTAAAAGTCACATCTAAAATTTTGCTGATGGCCTTAATGGTTTCTGAAAGTTACATGACATATTGCGTTGATGTCAGAGTTATGGGATTGGAAAATTATTAAAGTGCTTTTTAGACTACTAGTTTTTCTAGTGATATTATATGGGTGTGAACTGTGGGCTAGCAACACCCCTGTTTCAAAATGGAATCAAATTGAGAAAATCCAAAAATGCTTGATCATGAGCAAGTTCAAAATAAAAATTTTGGTTCCTTATGAGATATTGTTGAGTGAAACAGGATCAAATCCCATCGAATAAATTGCTATGGTGTGTTTTATAAGGTACCTAAAAATAATTGAGCAAATGGAAGTAGGTAGATGGCCAAAAGTTATCTTCAATGAAGGCATGAGTGAAAGAAATAAATCATGGATGAGACAAAACAACAAATGGATGAAAAAATGGAATATTTACCTCAATGCATGTCCCACAAATAACAAGGAGTTAAATAATTTTGTTATGGAGAAGTTCCGTAAGCATATATGGGGAAAAGAGTTAGGTAGAAAGAAGAAGTACTATGTTCAGGAATACAACCCCACTTGTGATCTCCAACAAAAAGAGTACATTGGAGCTAACATTCCATGGAGAGGAACTATTCTTATTGCTCAAGTAAGAACTAACTTACAACAACTTCAGTGTGAAATGGGACAGCGGAAGAGACCTAAAGAAGTTTGGGAAGAACAGGTGTGTACTTTTTGCACTTTTGGGGCAGTGGAATCAGAAAACCATTTCATTTTTGAATGTGATTCCTTGAGAGACATCAGGGATAGTTATGGTAGCATGTTAGCATCAATTCCTTGGCATTGTCTTTTCAGTGATGGGATTGTTAGAAGGTTAGGTCAGTTCATCATCAATTTGAGTAAGAAAAGGATTGAAGTGAAAAAGGAAAAAAATAGGGAGGCTGGTAGTCCCATAGATTATTTTTAGTCTCATGGATGTAAAAAAATCATTCATTCATGGCAGATGACAAGGTTCTAATTATCACGTGTCATCGATGAATTTGATAGGGTTCTAAAAGTTACATCTCAAATTTCATTGATTGCTTTATTGGAGTTTGGTGAATGGTTTCTAAAAGTTACATGAAAAATGATGGTCAATGAAAAGGTTGAGGTATAGTTACCCATCGAAGGTCAATGAAAAATTTGAGGTATTGTTAGGTCCCTATAATACTAGTGTAATCCCTTATTGTTATTAGTATAATCCCCTTATTATATTGTTGTGACCATGTAGTCCCCATATTGTTATTGTTGTTCCCTTACATTATTATTGTTACGTCGTTTCTGATTATATTATGACCCCTTAGACTCCTATCTATAGAAAGGAGGTCTTGTCATTTGTACCATCCAAGAATTATTCATTTGTGTAATGTAAAGGAGGTTGCCCCCTCTAAGAGACTAAATTATAAGGCGTTTATCTCTCTTTTCTATCTTATTGTGAGCTGGTTTCATAACATTTGGTATTAGAGCTTTGGATTCTAGGGATTTCACTGCTCCAAATAGGTCATTGTGGAATTTTTGCTATAACTTTTTTTCAGAGATGTTTCAGAAGCTAAAAAAGAAACACATTTGAGAAGAAATATCACTAAAGCTCGCGCCCTAATTTCAGATCTTGTCTCACTATATTTTCGGAGATGTGATTTGAGGAAGTTAGGGTTTTTGCAAGCTCCAAAATTCCATCTCAAACAGGTCATCGTGGAATTTTCGCTATAATTATTTTTCTACAAAGTTTTAGCCTCTGAAATTAAAACCCATTTGAGCTGAAAACTTGTTGAAGCTTTGCCCAAATTTCATATTTTGTTTCGCTATATTTTCGGAGATACAGTCCAAGAAATTTAGGGTTTCTGCAGGCTCTCGAATAACATCCCAAATAGGTGACCTTGGGAAAATCATCATAACTTTCTGTCTGAGCATTAGATTGCAGTTTTGTAAGAAGTTACAGAAACATGACTTCTTTTAGATTTCTGTGTATCAATTTCAGGTCCGTAGGTAGAAATAGCGAAACGTGGCACTTTGTACAAGTTCACTCTTCTGAAAAGGTATATAATCAGGTTATCTTGGGAGGTTATGCATAAATATTTCTTTGAGAATCCAATTTCGGTTAGACTGGTGGCATTGGAAGAGGACACAGAGGGCTACTGCAAGTCGTAATTTCAGAAATTGAAGATCTGAAAGTACAGAGTTACAGTCGTTTCAAGATTGAGCTCCTAAAATCAAGAAAAAGCAAGATGAGGAAGTTTGATGGCAAGGATCCGATAAATTGGATACTACAAATGGAGAAATATTTTGATCTACATGGTGCACCACTGTTACAAAAGGTACGTATTGCATCTAATTATTTAGAAACGAATCAATTTTTATGGTATAAAGGGCTTTGGTCTCGTAAACCATTTGTCACATGGTTAATTTTCACGGAGGAAATGATGGCACATTATGAGGGTACAAAGAGCAACACCTTGTTTAGCCAATTGATCAATCTCAAACAAAAGGGTTCAATGGCAGAGCATATTGAGGATTTGCAAAAATTGAATATAAGGGTAAATGATATTCCAGAGAAGAAAATGGTTGATGTATTCATAGCGACTTTAAAGGATAACATTCAACACTGAGTCATTAGAGAAGGCATTCAGGTTGGCAAGAAAAATTGAAAGCAAAATTATGGAAACAAGGAATCCCACCACTCACGACTATAATTATGGAAGTGTTTTTTCTCATAGCCTTCCACACCCTACAAGCTTTACACCACAACAATTGGAAGAA
The DNA here is from genome assembly GCA_000404065.3 of Pinus taeda. Lineage (NCBI taxonomy): Eukaryota > Viridiplantae > Streptophyta > Pinopsida > Pinales > Pinaceae > Pinus > Pinus taeda. Next base: position 60,233 of record APFE030780399.1, on the reverse strand, counting down.
AAAAGAGAAAAAGGGCTTTGTTACAATTGTGATAGCAAATACACTAAAGGTCATAAGTGTGCTGAGAAGAAATTATTTTACATAGATTATGAAGAAGAGGAAGAAAAGGATCAAGAAACATCAAAAGAAGAGGATATACACAAGGAACCCACCCCAGAGAAAGAAGAAATGAATCTGACCATATTTTGTAAAGCATTGGAAAGAATTACCACTCCTCAAACTCTCCAGATAGAAGGAAATATCAAGAAGAAAAAGGTTCAAGAAGTGAAAGATCACATCGAGAAAGAAGAAATGAAGCTTACCATATCTTGTAATGCATTGGCTGGAATTACCACTCCTCAAACTATCACTGTAGAAGGACATATCAAGAAGAAAAATGTTCAAGAAGTGAAATATCACATCGAGCATCAAGAAATGAATCTGAGCATATCTTGTAATGCATTGGAAGAAATTACCACTCCTCAGGGTGGTGCTGATGTTTTACTAGGAGTCCAATGGCTACAATATTTGGGTATGATAGATTTTAATTTTCAAGAACTTTTTTTGAATTTTTTTTGCGAAGGAAAGGAAGTTGAATTGACGGGTATCGAAGGGAAACCAAGAAAGATAATCAACTCTAACAGCATGATAAAGCTTCTAAATAAAGAACAATGGAGCATAATTTCACAATTATGTTCACTAGAGGATCCCACATCGAAATCATGTATTTCTCTAGATCTCCAAAACGTTTTGGACAATCATTCCAAGGTATTTGAGACTCCCGAAGGCCTCCCACCTATTCGTGATCATGATCATGCTATTCATTCGATTCCAAGAAGTGTTCCTCCAAACATCAGGCCTTACAGATATCCATATGCCCAAAGGAGTGGGAACTCATTCAAAAGTTGCAGAAGATCCCAATGCAAACAATATTGCGAGAACTTGACAAGGAAGGAAAAATCATATTGGAACTTGAAGCAGTCATAGAAACAAGAAATTGATAGCTACGAAATATATTAATTTTAGAGTATCTCATCAAGTGGAAGAACTTACTCGTTGAAGATTCCACATGGGAGGACAAGAACTTATACAGAAGCATCAAGAGCTACTCAAGTGTTGAGGACAACACTTTTTGAAGGAGAGGAACATGTTAGGTCCCTATAATACTAGTGTAATCCCTTATTGTTATTAGTGTAACCCCCTTATTATATTGTTGTGACCATGTAGTCCCCATATTGTTATTATTGTGCCCTTACATTATTATTGTTATGTCAGCTCTGATTATGTTATGACCCCTTAGAATCCTATATATAGAAAGGAGGTCTTTTCATTTGTATCATCCAAGAATTGTTCATTTGTGTAATGTAAAGGAGGTTGCCCCCTCGAAGAGGCTGAATTCTAAGGCATTTATCTCTCTTTTCTATCTTATTGTGAGCTGGTTTCATAACAGGTATTTAACCATGGAGAAGGTATTAAAAGTTACATCTCAAATTTCGGTGAATGGTTTCTAAAAATTACATGACAAATGGTAGTCAAGGAGAAGGTTGAGGTATTTGCCCATTGACGGTCAATGAAAAGGTTGAGGTATTTTCCATCGATGTTGAATTATTTACTCATTAGTGGTTAATAAAAAGGTTTGGGTATTTACCCATTGGTCAGTAATACCTTTTTTTAGATATTTAATTTTGTGAATGTTAAATGTTTGAGTTACCTCATTTGCAGTGGGAAATTTTTTTGGGTTGAACTCATTGTGAATGGGAATTTTTTGGAGTTGACCTCGTCATGTTTGCAAAAGTTTAGGAATTTTACCCCAATGGGGATGGGTAAAATATTTTGGACTACACTATGGACAAATTGTAAACTCTTTTGATGGTGGATGAAAATACATGTAAATACCACTCATGTAAAGAAAATTAATTGGCTAATGGATGACATATTAGGCTAGGTGGCCTGGTGCTATCATGGCATCACCTCATGATGACACATGGAATGGGATTCCACACAACATCTACCATGTGTCAGTTGCTCAGTGTTGCTGACATGGAACTAATGGTGAAAACCTTCAAATGAACATATATCAATGATCAAGACTTGGATTCTAATAAAGTTTGTACCACTAAAAAGCTCTTAATGAGCAAAAGGTGATGGAGATCTCAAAAAATAGTTCTAAAATGAATAATACAAATGAAAATTTAGTTACTCCATACCCTCAACAAGGTGCAAAGAAAGTTGGGTATGTTACAAAAGGAGGGGAGAGAGAATTCATATTCACACACTCCCTTTAATGATGTATCAATGTACAAGAAAGGAAAGAATTTTAAATTGAATAATAAAACTAAAAAATTGGTTGCTCCATACCCTTGGCAAAGTACAAAGCGAGTTGGGTATGTTACAAAAGGAGGGGGAGAGAGAATTCATATTCACACACTCCCTTTAATGATGTATCAAGGTATAAGAAAGGAGGCTCCCTCTCATCACATCTATGAATTATTGAGGGTGATGAGGAGTTGGGGTTGTAAATCGCAGCAACTCCCATCTCTTCATGTGTATGTCTCATCATCATTCTCTCTAAATACTCATACCTTGGGAGCCATGTAAGTTGCATGTCAATTAGTCATTTATGATTTAATGCTTGCCCTTCCATACACTAAAGCTAGTTTTCAAAAGAGGGATGATAGCTTGAGGGTTGATCATGACCACATTATTCATTATCGCTAGCAGGTTTTAGTGTTTTTGTTCCTCCTTGATCTCCTATTTCCAATTAGTCTAACAACCTTGGATTCAGTAGTTTCGGGGTGCATTTCCATTGTTGTAGTGGTTATTATGTATTTTATGAGCTTATATTATTGAGGGAGTGACTTCACCAATGTGATAGAGAGGTATTATTGGCTCAAGGAATTATGACATGCTTATAATTTCAACGTGGAAAGAAGGATTGAAGACAAAATATTTTGGCCAACAATTTGGTGAAGGACCAATTTTCTCTTGAAACATGTATCTAATTGCTTAACATAAGGGATTGGGAGACTAAATCTCGAGCCTCCATAACCATTATTAGGGGGAAACAATTAGAAATGGTCTCCACATTGACATCTTTGTAAACTATGGTTGGGTGCATAGTAGCTCACTCAAACTTCCTGCCAAGGTCCTACTTTTTCCCACCTCCCCTTCACCCTACCATCCACCCCACACTACCCCCCAACTCTTGACCTTAGGGACAGTTACTTGGACTCCTCCCCTTATGTAATGTTGCTTGTTGCCCTATTTGTTAACACTTCAAAGGTGTTAGATGTTGATATTGTATATTTTGTTGAAACAATGAACATTGCTTCTAACTTTGCAACCACTGAAAATGAAGACATGTCAATTTAGGTGGATTTAGTAACTAAAGCTATTAATGAGTGTTAATATTTAGTTTTCCTTTTTCAAATACTTTAAATGTTTTATTAAATAATATCATTATTAGGACCCTTTATTAAGTAGTCAACATGCACACTTTTTAGTTTAAAGAATTAGAAAGCCCCCCATAATATTTTTTAAAGGCATGTACCTATTTGTGGATTGTGGGATTTGGCTGCCCAAAAACATATATGTTTTTATAATTTTTCATTATTCAATTTTGACATAACATTTTGAAAATAAAATCTTCTTCTTATTGTGAAACAATTTTAATATACATTTTACTTGTTATTGTGAAAAATAATAAAATTTTAAATCAATCATTTAATATGTTTCAACATAATGTGTTAATGAGGTCCCCATGGGGAAACTCAATTGGTTAATATGAAGTCTTATGTAAAGTTTGTAGTTCGAAGTTCATATCCCTCTATTTAGCATGTGGGTCATGCGTGGGGCTCATAGTGGGTTCACCTAGAGGTTATAGTCACTACAACAAAACAAGCAATTTGCACAATATTTAGCACCAGATTTTAGTGCATTTTTTTCTTAATTGGGATGAGCAGTCTAGCGCTAAATCTCGCTCTATTGTACAATTTTTAAAGCATCATTTTTTGTGCCATTTTTGGCATCTTTTTTTACACCAAATTTTGCATCCTTTATGCATCATATTTTGCACCAAGATTTTCACTTGGTTTTACAACAGGTTTTGCTTCTAGTTTTGTGTCGTAATTTGCATAGAGTTTTACGCCATATTTTGAATTTGATTTAGTGCATTATTTTGCATCCAGTTTGTGCCAGTTTTTGCATCTAGTCTTATGCCATTTTTTTCTTTCAATTTTGTACCTATTTTTACATCTATTTTTGTGCCAGTTCTTGTGCCTTTTTTTGCACCATTTTGTGCATCCAATTTTGTACCATATGTTGAATCTGATTTAGCGCCAAATTTTGCATCCACTTCTGTGTTTGATTTGTCTCCATTTTTTGCATCCTATTTTGCAACATATTTTGCATCTAATTTTTCATCATCTGTTGCATCCAATTTAACATCATTTTTAACACCATTTCTTGCATCCAATTTTGCATCCTTTTGAGTGTCCAAATTTGCATCCTAAGTTGAACCATGTGATGCGTCCACCTTTGTATCCCATTTTGTGTCTAATGTTACGTTCAATTTTAAGCCATTTTTTCGTCTACTTTTGAATTTGTTTTTGTACCAAGCTTTGCATCATTTTGCGCACATCATTTTGCATCCAATGTTGCATCTCAATTTGCGTTAAATTTGAGCCATTTTTATGCCCATTTTGCACCATTTTTTCTACTTTTGTGTCCAATTTTGCACCATTTTTTATGTCCAATTTTGCATCCTTTTTAGTGTCTAATTTTGCATGCTTTTTGGCATCCAAATTTGCATCCTTTTTTTGCCACATTTTGTGTCCACATTTGCATCTCATTTTGCACCTATATTTGAGTTTGAATTTGCATCTAGATATGCATCATTTTTGGCATCCAATATGGAATCCTTGGTTTCACCCTCTTTTAGTCCCATTTTTCATCTTGTTTTGTGTCTTTTCTTACATTCGTTTTCACGACCAATTTGGCATCCCAATTTTACACCATTCTTTTTATCCTCATTTTGGTGTCCATTTTTGCGTCCTTGTTTGCACCCAATTTGGTATCCTTTTGTATGTCCTATTTGTTCCCTTCTTTGTGTCTAGTGTTGCACCCTTTTTTTAATTCTACTTTAAAACCCTTTTTGTGTCATTGCTTGCATATTGTTTTGATGGCTAGTTTAACATCCAATTCTACTCCCAATTTTGCATCCATGGTTACATCCACTTTTGGCTTCTTCTTTAGATTTGTACTTTTATTTCCATTTATAACCCTGTTTATTGGTTCATTTTACCAATTTCAGTTACATATTTAAATATACTACAGTTTCTAAATATCATTTAAGAAGATATCACAATTCAAATTGATAACTTAATGTTTGTAAACAAATTTAAGGGTAATTGACAACATTCATAAAACAAAATAGTAGTATCATCATATATAACAATTATCCATCAACAAATCATTGAAACGTTTTAATATACATATATGGCTACTAAATCAACATCTATCGAAGAAATCATTATTCCGAGGTAGATTTAGAACTTTACATAGTAATAGCATCATACATAATAATTCTCCATTAAAAAACATTGACAATTTTCAACACATATAAAGTAAGAAGATAATACTAATAATATCCTCATCATATTTAATCAAATCAACTAAGATTCAAATGTATGATTATCAGATCAAAATATTTCATGAATATCATTATTCTAAGGTAAATTCACCACATCCATCCAAATATAGTGATATCATCATACACAATAATTCTCCATCAAAATAATGTTGATAATTTTCAATATATACATAAAATAACAAGATAGTAATGATAATATCATCATCATATTTAATCAAATCAACTAAAAGCCAATGTATGATTACCAAATCAAAATGTTTCATAGATATCATTATTCTAAGTTAAATTAACAACTTCCATAAAAAAATAGGAATCTCATCATACACAATAATTATTCACAAAAAAAATGTAAACAATTTTCAACATATTCATAAGGTAACAGTAAAGTACCTATAATATCATCATCGTTATTCAAATAAACTAAAATTCAAATGTATGAATACCATATTAAGACATCTCAACTAAATATAACAAAATAACGCATGGCCAACTAGCACAACGAAAATCATAGTAAATATCATCCTCATGATAATTTCCATGATCATCATCATGACCATCCTGATAATCTCATCCACATCATCATCGTGAGTGACATTTCCATCCTCATCATCATCATCATCTATGATATCTGATGTAAGCTCAACATAGTCAGTATCATCATCTTCGCGGCCGTCACTATAGCGTTCTGGAAAAAAAATCAATATTGCATGTTAGTACTAATTCCATAACACAATGCATATTTTTGTTACAATGCTAACCATAAAATGAGGTAGGACATAATAACATTTAATAATACTAAAAAATAAAATGAAAATATGGTTTAAGATATTCAAGATCTAACTAAGATTACACTTGTAATTCACGTTAAGTAGTAGAAACATTTTTAAATGCATATGAAGTAGGTACCCATTTGTTCTTCATATTCTATTGTGAATGTTTCTTATGATTTCCATGCATGATTGGTAAGTTAAGAGTTACTGGAAACTTTAGTTCAAATTATAATTGTAATTCACATACAATATGAATGTTACATGCAATATTGAGTTATTTTTAATGCATGTACTTTTCTCTATGATATAATGGATCCTAATGTTCATTAAAGAACAAATGCTCACAATTAATTACTTCATTTTATCCATTATCACATTAAATCCATTATAACTAGTGACGACAATGATTCCATTCAAATTGTTTTGAACTCCCTAAATTATAATGTAGAATAGAAATAAAATCTTGATTTCAATTTACCTCTAAATCCAATTGATTTTGAACTTCCTAAACCATAAAGTTTTTAAAAATTATTTGATATTATTACGAGTTTAGCACTAAATACAATATATGTAGTAATGTAAGCAGGGGGCTTTCAATGAGACTAGGTTTAGGTGGAGTGAGAGGTAAGGTAAGATGGGAATTCTACACAACTTTCTATGGAAGGAAAAATATCCCTTGTGTGCTAGTAGTGGTTAGGACTGAAAAACATGGAAGAAAATTTTGAAAGGTGCCAACAAGAATAAAAAATGCTCAAGTTCATTACCTCTAGAGAGTAGGTTCATATTATATCTTAGATTATTGTGGTCTAGCTGAAAATTAGGTAAGAAAGATTTTTTTAGAATTGTAATATGAATAAGAATGTTAAAAAAAATTATTTCTAGAGCTATTGGGTTTGTTAGCTTTTCCAGAAGAGTGAAATAACATTTAGGTATGTTTTATGAAATAGCTCGAGTGAGTGGAATGAATGGTGGGAAACACTTACTAGAGAAATGATCCAACGTTTTTTTGCTTATAGATGCATCAAAATTACATGAAACAGTGCACTTAAAAACCATGGAACATAAGCATATAAAATGAAGATAAAAGAGACATAATCACACATGAGATCAAGACACAAAGATTTGATTACAGAGTTCATCCAACTTGGACTACATCTCCAGGCCCTGCTCAATAGTGGGGAGGCCTTCATTTATTAAATGCCATGGAAAAGAGAGAAGTACAAGCCGTTTTTTACACAAACATCCTTATACCTCCAATTTGGAAGATTGATGACAAATGGAGAGCCCATCTCTAGAAAAAAACAACACCACTAACTTCTTGGTGGAAAATCGTGCATAATCGTTTATCTGAACACCCAGTTCAGATAATTAGGTTTTATGCACCCTCTCGGAATCTCCTTGCTGCTCAAGACGAGGTCCCGACTTGCTGTCGGGATGGGTTACTGCTATGCGCAATATTCTATGCCAGTCTCTCCCTCCATCTGACACAAATGGCCCTTTATATAAGTCATGGCGACAATTCCTCAACTCCCGGGTAGTTTCCAACCATAAGCCAAGTAAAGCAGGTGGGTTTGATATGATATCAAGGATATCGGGCCTAAAATGAGACATGGAAACAACCTTAAAAATATGGAAAAACTCCTTTGGAATGCACATTTGACTTGACGACTGATACTATCGGCGATCCCCTCTATCAGCGTTTCCAATTGGTGGAAGACTCAAACCATGCTTCAAGCACTCTATGATACAGCGGACTCACTGGGCTATAAAACACAACATATAAAACATCGCATCCAACAGTCCTATCACAAATCGCAATCGACGCTTTTCCCATCGGCATATTGACCCAACCCTTCATTCTGTGATAACACGGAACCACCGGGATTATAAATCACAATGGATAATACATCGGGTCTGGAACCCTACCACAATCGCAACTGGGATTACTGCCAAGGCCGCTCCGTAAACACTAGCCCCTTTGAAATTGCGATATGTGATACATCACATAGCAACTAGGCTCTGCCAGTTGCCGATTCGTAAACACTTGTCCACCTTCGATTCGCGATATGCAATATCACAATAAAAAATAGGCAATGCTGGAGGTTGATTCCTTAATACGCATGCTCTGTGTTTCTATGATATGTGATATGTAGGATCCAATGGCAGCCTGCCATTTGGTGCTTCCTTATTCATTGAGACTTTTGCCACGTCAACTCCTCCTACCACCTGGACAAGTCAAACTTGAACTTTGACTTGCTCTAACTTCTTCATATGAACTCGGATTTGACTACCGTTCACACTGTTGGAATTAGGTGACGAGCATTTTGATCCGATGCTAAGTTTATACAAATTATTCGACTTTGAGTTTTTAACCTTTTACCACGTCACTGGTACTTTTTGAAGATCCACTTGGATCAATCCTCCCCAATAAGAGGATATTTTGGTCCTCCAAACGAATTAAATAATCTAAAATTTCTCTATACTTTGTCTTCACCGCAAGTGTCCTAATAGGTCATCCTTGCTTATCCTTCACCTTTGTTCTTCAGAGCCATAAGTGATAAGCGACACCTGCATCCCCTACAAACCTGTAGTATGATATCTTACAAATTACATGTTTAGTTATATGACCAAAAAAATGATCCATGCATCCTATACTTGCCACGAGTTTACAACACATACTCTGTGGCCAAGTTTACATAAAAATGGAAATACTACTCCAGCTATCAATACAAGGCCAAACATGATTGTTTCTTCAACAAGTGATGGAAAACACATCATCACTGCAACACATGATTTACAAAATAAGGCCAAAATCATTGTTGCTGCAACAAGTGATGGAAAACACATCATCACTTTCATAGTTTAAACATGCAACACATGATTTAAAAACAAGTCCATGACATTCTACCACACCTAGAAAAACCATCTCTCACTTATCAAAATGAATGGATCATCTCCTTGTGGCGATTTCATTGGTCGAACAACTGTTTCACCCGGTTCATGCATGGATTCTTTTTCCTTGCAACGTTGCTTTGGATGGAGCCTCCAACACATGGCTCTTTGATGACCACCTCTGTCGCAATGACTACAATAAGCCTTCTTCCTCCAGATCTGCTTTACTTTCTTCTTGAAGTCTCTGGTTAATCTCCCCATTCGAGGAAGGAGATGAATAAGATGCACAAGCACCAGAAGATGTGGATGATGCATCACTCTCCGATCTCTTTGTCTCCTCCTCTCTTCTCGTCTCATATTCTTCATACATGATGTCCCCCATTTTGAACATTCACATGAAGGTCGTGCATTTCTTTATCAGGCCCCATGGCTGCATGCATGCAATTTCCTATCAACAAAAGACCACTTCTCTTCCCAATGTGCTTCAACATCTGCCATGTCTCCTCTTCGTAGCACACATCCTTTGAAGCTTGTTTCTGGTTAGCGTATTCATGCAATTCACATCAACTAAGCCCTGCTTTGAAACCACTTGATCCAGGATTTTTTTGCTTATAGATTCATGAGAATTACATGAAATAGAACACTTAAAAATCATGGAACATAAGCATATAAAATGGAGATAAAATAGACATAATCACACATGATATCAAGACACAAAGATTTGATTACGGATTTCATTCAGCTTGGACTACATCTCCAGGCCTTTCTCAATAGTGGGGAGGCCTTCATTCATTAAATGGCATGGAAAGAAGGAAGTACAAGCAATTTTTTACACAAACATCCTTATACCTCCAATATGGAAGATAGATGACAAATGGAGAGCCCAACTATGGAAAATAAACAACACCACTGATTTCCTGGTGGAAAATTGCGCATAATTTCCTATCCAAACACCCAATTCGGATAATTGGGCTTTCTGCACCCTCTCAGAACCTCCCTGCTGCTCAAAGCGAGGTCCCGACTTGCTGCCGGGATGGGTTACTACTGTGCGTAATATTCTATGCTAGTCTCCCCCTCCATCCGACACAAATGGCCCTTTATATAAGTCATGGCGGTAATTACTCAACTCCCGGACAGTTTCCAACCATAGACCAAGTAAATCAGGGGGGTTTGATATAATATTTAAGATCTCGAGCCTAAAATGAGACATGGAAACAACCTTACAAATATGGTGAAACTCCTTTGGAATGCGTGTTTGACTCGGCGACTGATACTATAGGTGGTCACCTCTATTAGCATTTCCAATCAGCAAAAGACTCAAACCATGCTTCAAGCGCTCTGTGATACAACGGACCCACCCGGCTATAAAATACAACATATAAAACATCACATCTAGCTGTCCTATCGCAAATCGCAATCGACGCTTTTCCTATCGGCGTATCGACCCAACCTTGCGTTCTGCAATAACAAGGACCCCCCGGGATTATAAATCACAACGGATAATACATTGGGTCCAGAACCCTACCACAATCGCAACCAAGATTACTACTTGGGCTGCTTCGTAAACACTAGCCCCCTTGCGATTGAGATATGCGATACATCGCATCGCAACTAAGCTTTGCTGGGGGCTGATTCATAATCACCTGTCCACCTCTGATCTGCAATATGTGATATCGCAATCACAAATCGGCAATGCTGGGGGACGATCCCTTAACCCACGACCTATGTGTTTCTGCGATAGGTGATTTGTGGGATCTAATGGCAACCTTCCATTTGGTGCTTCCCCATTCGCTAAGAATTTTTCCACGTCAACTCCTCTTGCCACCTGGACAAGTCAAACTTGAACTTTGACTTGCTCTAACTTATTCATATGAAATTGGATTTGAGTGTCGTTCACACCATTGGAATCAGGATTACGAGCACTTCGATCCGATGCTAGGTTTATCCAAATTTTGCCACTCTGATTTTTGAGTCTTTTACCATGCCACTGTTACTTTTTGAAGATCCTCTTGGATCAAGAAAGGCATATTTTTGGTATGTCCTTATTTCTATTATTATTTTTTCTTTTTAGAATGGAGGGAAGTGTTTAAAAAAATCCTAAAAAATATTTTTAATTAAAAAAAATATTTTCATATGTTTTTTTTTTTGATATATATACATATTGAGTTGTTATTATGTATATATATATTTATATATATATATATATATATATATATATATATATATATTATATATATATATAGTATATTTATATATATATGATATGGATTTTAAACATTCCATTCATGCTAGTTTGTGATTTTATGATAAAAGTTTAAATTATATATAAACAAGTGTAATATAGAGTGCTTAATACATACCTCTTATGCAAAAAGTAATTAATAATTTTAAATATAAATGTTTAATTAAACATCCACAATGTATACAAATTGAAAAATAATAAATTTGTTGCAATCCCTAAACTTAATAGTGAATAAAATGTATAATTTAATATATTCAAAATTAATTGACTACCTAATATATATATAATGAGCTACATTATAAAGATGTGCAAAACATACTTTTACAAATCTAATTGTATCAACAATGCAAACACAAATAACAAAAATTATCAAGTTGTGCAGAAGATTAATTTTAAAGTTTTAACTACCCATCTTTTTGCATTGTACTATGGGAGAAAACATAAAAGTTGTCTGCAACCATTTTATAAAATGTATGAGAAACTAATCTTCATATCACAAATATAACAAGTCCAAATAAAAAAAGAATTTGTAGAGTACACAATCAACAGGTTTTCCTTGAGTTGCATTTAGTGTGGTTCAATTGAATTGCATTTAGAGTACCCACTTTTCAACATCATGGTTGAAGCTTTAGTGTGCTTCAACTTTTTGGAACTCTTGTTGGATGTGACAAAACCTACATGTTACTCTGAGTGCATGGAGACTTCACATATGACACTTACATTCAGTTGAGCAGTATCTAAGTAATATTGACATTAGACATATGTACCGTATCCTTGTTTCTTTCTTGGTCTTCCCATCAATTTGTCATATTGGCTCTATCCTAAGATAAATTAATTGCAACCAACATTTTTCAAATAGTTGAATCGATGTTATATCTATATTCTATTGATCATGTTAGCCATCTCATCAATATAATGAATCCAAGTCAAAATATGGTACACAAAGACATGATTTCTTTTCTCTATAGAATGTGTTACAAAAACTCACAACATAGCCAAAATCCACCATAGAGTCACTAACGAAGAGTATTTATGCAGTTACTTTTAATGGATAAACTGAATTTGAATCAACCATGGCCATGGTAAATTATAGATTGGACGCTAGAAATTTGACCAAATGCCTAAAAGCAATGTCATATCATGGAGTGTAATGACTACTGGATATGAAATGTGTGGCAATAGGCCAATGAAGCTAATGACAACAGAATACAAATAATTCCGTTAATAAGCTAGGAATGGGCAAGCCATAATGAAAAGAAACAAGAGTCACTCAAAATTCCAATAAAGCACCTTGATAAAAAACCAAAAGCTTACCATCAGAATCGGGAAATGGAAATTCGTGCAAGCAGGAAAGCTTAAGGCTGCTATACCAACACTGCAAATAAGAACAAGGAAATTATTTTTATTTCCCATTTGCAAGTACATCAAGGCTTGCAAGTAACACTCCGATAACTACATTACCAACCTACGTGACATAAAGGTGACGAAGTTGCAAATGATTTTTGTGAAATCTAAACCAGGTGAAGCTACAAATGCTTGTTGTGAAATCCAAACTAGAATGAGAGAATGAAATGTTTGCATAACTTTGAAGTCCTAAGAAATTGTATAATTTGGAAACATAGGAGCTCATGGGTAGCAAAGGAAATGTTGCTGATTTTTATGTTTTTGCAAAAGGCTATAATAATTATATTTATAGATAATTATTTATAAAAAATCTACACAATTATATTTACACATACAATTATTTAATGCTTAAACAAATTTTTAAATCTAATAATAATGAAACCAAATCCATACAACAATAAAAATCACTAAGGAAAAATCGAGAGTTGTTGCTTTTGTTTTTTAAATGGGCCAGTTTCCATGGTTAGTAAAAGCCCAAAAAGTAATGTCAACTATTTTATTTTTTTAGAAAAAATATTTATTATGGAAAAACCCATAAATAAGGAAAATAAAAAATCAATGGTAATTAGAGGTTTTTTATTTTATTTTTTTGTTTGTTTTTGTTTTTATTGTTTGTTTGTTTTGTTTTGTTGTTTTGCTGTTTGTTTGTTTGTTTGTTTTGTTGTTTGTTGTTTGTTGTTTGTTGTTTGTTTTTCGTTTTGTTTTGTTTTTTGATGAAAATTTTATTTTCACCCACATAAAATTAGTCATCCACTAATCAAAAATTAGAAATTCAAATTTTAAAAATTAAAAAAATAATTTTCAATTTCTAAATGAGTTTAATATTTAATTTTCCCAAAACTTTAGAAATAGTTTCTAAAAATTTACAAATTAATTAAAAGTCAAAGCATTTTGACTCACACTGATTACAATATACTCTACCTTCGGTAGGTATAAAAATAACTTAATGTCACGTGTTGTGTCGCTGAGTTGCGTATTATACATCTCTTCCTTGTTAAGTTATAGAATGCGCTCAAGTTTTCTTAATGCAATAAAATTCATTATGATCTTCATTATATCTTGAGATGTTCAACTTTTACCTAATAAAACAATAAAGTTAACATAGGTTTGCCATTGTCCTTTGTAGATCTTTGTCCCCATTAATCTTGGTCTTAATAGATTAATTTTCTTATGGTGGCCTTGAGTGGTCACTCCCATTAGTTGCATGCTTTTTAGTTGACTTTTAGTGACATTTCTTAGGCTTGATAACAGGTTATTTAATTTATGAAAAATTGTTATTGTCCATATTATTGTTAAATATGTTGGTTTTGAGCATGGTTTAGAAAAATATTCCAAAAAGGTTTATAGATTACCTTTTATAATGTAATGATTCATCGCTTGATGAAATTGTTATGGATATTTTTTTTAATGATTCATTGCTTGATGAAATTGTTATGGATATTTTTTTTTTAATGATTCATTGCTTGATGAGATTGTTATGGATATTTTTTTTAGTATATTAACTTGTGTGTGATAAATTCAAGAGTCACCTCTTTTTGAGATTTTCATTGGTCAATTTCCCTTACGGCCATCAAGTTCATCATTCGGTCATGGGTTAACGAAATATAGGAGTCACAAAGTGGCAATGTCCAAGCACTTAAATCTTGAAACATGTTTTTTTTTATTCACATTATACTTCCTTTGTGTGTAAATTCTCCATGAAAATAGTCTCATGGAACATGAGGGGCATCAATAGTAAAGGAAAACAAAGACTCCTAATATAAAACGGTTTTGCAAAGCACCCATTGATAACGTTGATACAAGAAACAAAAATATTAAGTGAGGTTCTACCTCATATAATTAGTAAATGGGGGAGGAACTACCAAGTAGTAGTGGTTGATGCTTAAAGATACTTTGGTGGAATGGCTATTATTTGGAATGATCAAGACATCAAGGCTACCAATATGTTTACCTCTTTTCACATTATGACAAATATAATTTTAGTTAAATGACATCGATGACCACTACCATGTATCCAATGTCTATGATTCCAATATCACAAATGACAAACCTATATTTCTCAATTCTGTTACCAACACAAGCAATTTAGAATCCCCATCTCCATGGATGATTGGGAGTGACTTCAATATTATCAAGTCTCTCGAGGAAAAGAAAAGACGAATCACAATGTTTACCAAGATATTTTGTAATCTATACCATCAAATCCCTAAAGTAGTCTCCATTAAAGTTCTCAAGCAATGAGTCTTCAACCCACACATGTGGATCAATGAGATGTAATACATGTGTGTGTGGTGACTAAATTAATACACCATTATAATAACTCCACAAACTTAAGTATTTCACTCCATCACATAAATTAACCGTAGTGTGACATAAGTAAACCAAGAGTAGACATGAAACCCTTAGGCAACAAGCATTCCCTAGATCCTCAATTAGGTGCTTAAATGATGAAGTGAAAATGCAAGAGGAAAATAGGAATTAATGATTTAACCATCACAAACATGTGATCACGTGTGACTAGGAGTGTATATATTCATATGTTTTCCAAAGAGGGAGTGAATACATGGGTTACAATTCATTGGGCCTTATTTTCTTTCTTTTGCTTTTTCTTATATATAGGACTTAGGGAATGAGGTTTTCATAAGTTTGGAACAACTCATAGATATAAAATTTACATGGATTTTCACTTTGAACAACATTAGAGTTTAGACTTAGATACATCATTCTAGTGTATCTTTAATGATTTTAACTTTCACTTTTTGATTTTCTTTCATCACAAATGAAAAAAGGGGGAATATTTTGCCACAAATCTATGAATGCTTAATCATAAAGGTGTCATTCGATGAAAATGAATTAATGATGTTATTCTGTATGAAAAGGATGGGTATTCTTGAGAAAAGCTTATGCTTGTGGATGTCTCCTCCCTGTTTGAGAGGGAGTGAGGGTGGACATCATATTCTCCATGTGTCATGTACTATGGCTAGGACTAATAGTCTTAAGCCTAGTAAACACACTAGTAGGGAGAATGGTGGATTGGATAAACATCTGGGACCAATATTTTTTGAGAATTTGTACTTTGACTAGCACTAACCGCCATAAGTCAAGTACATTAATCCAAGATAAGAATAGTCATGAGGATCGACATTTCCTGGTGTCAAGTATTATGATTGTGGATTAGGAAATAGTTATGTGAGGACATACTTGGTGAACATCTGGGTGGGTTAAGTGCCTAGAGAGGCAGTGGTGTCCAAATTTATGCCTCCCAACGTTGTGCTCTGATCTAATGGAGAGATAGAACTTGTTAGTCAAGGCCTTGCTATTTTAACAATGTTGGCTATGATGATGTAAATCATCGTTGATGATTATCAGTCTAGATCCTTTCATATATGAATATTTCAACTTGAGAGTACTTTGTTGTGTCATTATGAATACCTCCCTAGTTTAGAGGGAGTGTTGAAAAATGTAACTAGTGTCGGTCTTGATAATGCAATAAAATGTAATTTTTATCATTGATATTTATTATTATATTCATTATTATTATTTCATTTTGGTTAAAGTATGTTCCTGCTTATAGAGTCAAAAATAAATTATTTTGAGTTAAAAGAAATGTATTTAAGTCAAGTCCCATTTGGACTTTTAAAAGAAAAAGAAAAGGAATGTTTATTGTGAGTCAAAGAAGTAACACAAGACCAAGTCGGTCTGAGAGGAAGCTATTTGACCCTCTTGGATAGGTATATATATCATTCAACTCGATCACTTGGAAGAACAATCACTTATCATCACTAAACATCGTTTCTTGTGCCAAACAAGAATAAAAGACAACTGAAATTAAAGGAGAGATAAGCTATGATTTTTTTCAGCCTATTTTTGTGCACACGTGTGAAGGTTTTGTGGCTTCTCTATGAAAATTACAGGTTTGAACTTCATCCTTCACTGCAGGTCCAAAAATTCTGTGATTTTACCATATTTAGAGTGTTTGATCAACACTGACTTTTGTTGAATTTTATTTGGTTGGAGGACTTGGATATCTGTGGAAATCTTGTTCTTGGTCTTGTATATCTCATTTTGATGTAATTTTATAAGAGAAGGATTTTTGGGTTTTCCCCCTCATGGGGCTTTTCCCCAGCTTGGAGCCTAATTCTTGGTGTTCTTTGTTTCCTTGTGATCTTTAGTTTTGAATTTTTGTGTAATTACTTGAAGAATAAGACAATCTAAGTAACAAGAATCTAAAAAACATTCACAAGTAATTATCAAGTTAATATAATAAATCATTTTCTTCTAACACTTGGTTTCTTAACATGAAGTAGGGTAATAAGTTCTATGACATCCAACCTCCGACCTATGATGGAAAATCTTCAAAGTCTCTTTGAAGAAAGATGTCCCATTGAGGGGGCCAAGAATATGTATTATGTATCACCATTTTATAGTTGAAGAAGTTTGAATCTTAGTTTGTCAATTTTTGCCCTATGCAGGAAAGAAAACATGGAAGGAGGTGACCCCCTTGGAAGAGTTCAAAAGGGGAAGTCCACATAAGGCCTTATATAAAGATCTTAATCCAAGTACCCCCCTCATAAATAGAGATATGTATTGAAAGAGAGTAAAAAAATGGTCCATCAAAATCTTGACAAAGACAATTAAAAATCCCTTAAATATCATAACAAATGGGGCGTCTACAAATCAGGTGACCCTCTAACTCTATCTCATGTATATGGAAAAGGAAATAGATATTATTGAGAAGAGGAAAATATCCCAAGAGAGATATAAAATGTAAAAAGTTTGATAGTAATACATATGCATAAGATGATCTTGAAACTAGTAAGTTCATGAATCCATGATTGTAAGGCCATTGGCATCATCCTCATTATCATCATCATCATCATCATCACCACCATCATCGCCATCATTATTTTCATCATCAAATTATCATCATAATCACCATTCATGTCATCATCATCATCTTCATAATTATCATCATCATGATGATTATGGACATTGTCGTCAATTGTTCATAATTATAGGTGTCGTAAGAAATATCATCAACTAGTTGTTAGGACACAAGATATATGCAAGAGAAATAAAAAGTCTTATTTTGAGATATTATCACATCATCATCACTACCATTATCATCATCATTATCATTTTCATCATCCCCATCATCATCATTAATGTAATTTCTATCATTATTGTTGTCATCGCCGTTATGGGCATCATCATCATTGACATTGTCATCATCATTCATGCTATTATTGTTGTTGACGATGACCTATATGAAAATAATGATAATGATGATTACTTGGAAGACAATGCCAAATATAATTATTATGATTATGACCATGACAACATTTAAAAATTGGGAAGATTGGCCAAGGTCATTATCATCATCATCATCACAATCACTGTTATCATCATCATCATTGTCATTGTAACCACCATCGTCTTTATCATCATAATCACAATTCATGTCATCGTCATCATATTCATTATCATCATCATCATCATATTCATTATCATCATCGTCATAATTATTGACATTGCCATCAGTTGTTCATAATTGTCAATGTCATAAGAAATATCATCAATGTAGAAAATATGATGAGTGTTGGAAAAGGGATGCAAAAATGAACAAAAAAATGGGGTAAAATATAGACATAAAATTGGATGAAAAGTGGACACAACATAAGTAGATGCAAAACAAGATAGAAAAATTTACACAAAAGTGGATGCAATAGTTGATGCAAACTTGGACACAAAATAGGATGCAAACGCGGATGCAAAAGTGGAAGAAAACATGGATGCAATAGTAGGCATAAAAATTAGCATGAATTGTGGTGAAACAAATGTGGATGCAAACAACGGACGTAAAAAAGGACACAAAATTGGATGCAAAAAGGAGGCAAACTTGGATGCAAAAATGGATGTAAACATGGACCAAACATTGGTGCAACAGTGGACACACAATTAGATGCAAAAGTGGATGCATCATAAGTGGATGTAAAAGTAGATGAAAAAAACATAAACACTATTCGATGCGAATTTGGACACAAAAGAGGATGAAAATGTGGATGCAAAAGTGGAAGCAAATGTGGGTTGCAATGGCAGGTACAAGATATGGCACAAATTGTAGCGCAAAAAAAGTGGATGCAAAAATGGATGTAACAATAGACACAAATAGATGCAAACTTAGATGCAAGATAAGATGCAATAAGGGATGTAAAATTGGATGAAAACATGGGTGCAATAGGAGAAACAACATTGGATGAAAAATATGGATGCAATGGAAGTAGATGAAAAAGAAGATACAAAATGAGACGTAAAACCCAACACAAAAGTGGATGCAAAAATAGATGCAATATTTGATGCAAAAGAGGATGTGAACATGGACACAAAATTGGAAGCAAACGTGGGTACAACAGTAAGTGCAAAACATGACACAAATTGTGGCACAACAAAAGTGGATGTAATGATAGATGCAAAAAAATAGGTGAATGAAGATGCAAAAATGGATGAAAAAGTGGACATAAACATGGGTGCAACAGTGCATGCAAAATAGGATGCAAAAGTTGATGAAACAAAATTCGTTGCAAAATGAGACACAAAACTCGATGTAAATCTTGACGTAAAAGTGGATACAAAAATGGATGCAAAAATAGATGTAAAAATCGATGAAAACCTAGATATATATGAGGATGCAATCGTGGATGCAAAATTGGAAGCAAAATTGGGTGCAAAGGGAGGTGCCATACTAGGTGAAAATTATGGCACAAGGAAATTAGATGCAATAGTGGACACAATAATAGATGCAAAATAGGATGTAAATATGGATGAAATATAAGATGCAAAAGTGGATGCAAAAAAAGTAGATGCAAAACTAGACACAAACCTCGATGCAAAAATTGGCACAAAAGGGGATGCAAAAAATGATGCAAAAATGGATGCAAAAAATGATCTTAAAAAGGATGCAAAAGAGGATGCAAGAGATGATGCAAAAGTTGATGCAATTGTAGGCACAAAAAGTGGATGCAATAGAGGATGCAAAAGTAGGTGAAACAAAATTAGGTTCCAAACTTGATGAAAATAATGGTGCAAAGGATGGCACAAAACTTGTCATAAAACTTGGTGCAAAACCTATTACAATACATGATGCTAGACTTGGTGTAAGACTTGGTGCAAAACTCGGTGCAAATTTTGCATCAAGTTTTGCACCATATTTGATAAATGGACACAAATAACACCAAAAATGGGCTCTAGACGCAAAAAAGGAAGCAAAAAATGACGCTAATCACATGGTTTTGTTGTAGTAAGTGGTTGCAATCGTAATCAACCTTGTGTTAAGTGATTATGAGCTATGAGCAATCTTGTGTCACATGAGTATGAGCCTCGCCAGTTGCCGATTCCTCTAAATATGAAAAAAAGGAAAAACATAGCATGTTAAAAAAATATGTTAAATCTATTTAAAACCACGTTTATCTTTATCACTAAATTTGTAAGATTTTGAAATAATTTATATTTTTAAAGTTTTTTTGTTTTTATTTTCAACTATGGTTCACGGTCACTAAGTAGCTGCTACATCCATGGGTAAATATCTAGGCAGATCCACCCAAAGGGATCTATCCGTTGACTTATCTGGTCGGGCCTAACCCTAAGGGCGTCAAGGGTATTTGAACCCGTGACCTCCCAATTGGCAAGGTACTTGGAAACGGGAACTCGACCAATTGAGATATCCCTTGGGGATTAAAATTTAATCTTTAATTGAAGAGAGCCTATCCTTGGCTCCCGCGCTATGCTCCCCCCCTAAGATTTCCCCTTCTCCCTTAGCCTGTGTGTTCTTCCCATGGCCCCTCCAGAGTCTAATATAGAGGGGGCTCTCTCTGCTGCTACACCCCCCTCTGATGCTGCTGCTGTGGCATTCGCCAACCTTATTTCTTCCCTCGACCCCCCTCGCGATAGTACTACTGTATCTAAGTTTGTAAAAAAACTTGAGGACATCCTTGAAATAATTCTATCTCCTGCATTACCTAGAAGAGCTGCTCTCTCCTTGTCGAAGAAGGGTCTGATTGGGAAGTTCATTGGTCTATGTCCCTCTCCAAAAGTTGTGCAAAAATGGATTGAGAGAAATTGGTTTCCTTCAACTCAAGGCAAAATATCTATTTGCTTCTTTGTAAGAGGCTATTTCACCTTTTATTTTGAGTCCATAGAAGACAAATATCTCATCTTCAGAAGCAGGCCTTACTTCATGGATACTAGAGGCTTATACTTAAACAGATGGACTCCAAACTTTGATCCTGAGCTCAGTGTTCCTAATTTTGTTCCAGTATGGGTCCGCCTCCCCCACCTTCCTCTTCATTGCTGTGGGGATGAATCTATCAAAGCAATAGGAAACACATTTCTAAAATATATAGATCGAAGTGAACCAAAAGAAAACATGCATGCATGTTCTCAAATGTGCATGGAAGTTAATCTAGGAAAGGGACTACCTGAAGCAGTGAAGATCAAGGTAGATAAATAGGCACACATTCAACAACTGGATTATGAAAAGCTTCCATTCAAATGAAAGATATGTCTTGAATATGATTATTTCACAAATAGATTCTCAAAGGAAGAAAGAAAAGAAACAACTGGTTCTCAAGACCCTCAATGGGAGCCTGTTAAACGAAAAAAAATTGGAACCAGGCCTTCAAATTCATCAGCTCCTTCCTCTTCTTCCCCCTCCTTGAAGTTCCCCTCCTCCCTTCTCCTCCCTCTCTTTTCCATCTAACTCCAATCCCTTCTCCTCTCTAGATTCCCCTCTCGATCCCCTCCTTGTTAGAGATGATGCTCCCTCTCTCCCTCTTGAATCCAATGCCTCTCCTACCCCATCTCCTACATTCCCTTATCCTATCCCCCCTCCTTTCACATCCATCTTCCCCGGGCCTCCCCCTTAGCCCCCTTCCTCCTCCCTTCGAAAGAATCATGACTAGAAATTAATATAAAGAATCTCTCTTTCCTTCCGATAGTCATAAGAAGCCTAGAAAGAAAACCAATGAGGAAATAAGGGACGAAGCAAAAATAAAATAAATGATTATGGGAACCCAACAACCAATGGAAACATACATAGAAAAAGCGTTGGAAACAAAGAAAAAACAAATCAGACAGTGAGAGGGAAAGGCCTCGCTACTCCATCTCATAGTAAATAATGAATATGGTATCTTGGAATTGTAGAGGCCTTAGACATCCCTCGAAAGTCAATATAGCTAAATATATTATCAAATCTGAATATCTAGACTTCTTCCTAATATAGGAGACCAAGTCCTCTGAACAATAAATGAATAAGATAATCCAAAAACCAAAAAATTATGAAGGAACAACTATAAAAGCAACAGGTGCATCAGGTGATGTATGTATAATGTGGAAATAGTCCACATGGGAACTTATATGTCAGCATAAAGAGCTGCATTGGATCAAAATTGAATTCAAAAATAAGACCTTGGGCCATCAAATATGTCTCTTCAGTATTTACACTCCCTCTCATTTTAGAGACAAGGATCACTGCTGGAATTCTTTGGCTAGTTGCTTAAGTCGCGAAAACAATAAAAAATACATAATTGGAGGAGACCTTAATCTGATATTGAATGCTAATGAAAAACAAGGTGGGAAATTTCAGGTAGATCCTTTCAGAGATAAGCTCGAAAATATCATAGAAGCACACAACCTAATGGGCATTCTAGCTAAAAATGCTAAATACACTTGGGACAACAAAAGGCTTGGTCCAGGTAATATCAAAGAGAGGTTGGACAAATTTTTAATTCATGACAACATTATCTCAGACTTTCAACTCTATCATTTCTTCAACCGCTTCGGATCACAAGCCAATTGCTATAAAATTTGGGAGAGTGAAAATTTGGGACCTCTCCCCCTTCGTTACAATGCCCTCTGGGAAAATGATGAAGAAGTCAGAACTCTGGTTTCAACAACATGGAATCAAAGAATTAATGGTTCCCCAAGTTTTGTTTGGGAATAAAAGCGAAAAAATGTAAAAAATAATTCTTAAAGACTAGGCTCAATTGCACTATAAAGAACCACAACGAAAGAAAGTAGAGATGAAAAAGGAGCTTGAAAATGTTAAGAAAATCATGGAGGAAGGAGAAGTAACAAAAGAGAATCAACTAAAATAAAAATAGCTTCATTGTGAAATTTATAAGAACAATAGAAATGAGGAAGAGACATGGAGACTAAAGTCTAGAAACTTGTGGATTCAAGCCAACAATAAGAACATTGCATTCTTCCACAACACCACTAAAATGAGAACAATAAAAAACCAGATATAGAAAATCAAAGGAAAAGGGGATGTCAAAATAAAGGGTTAGGAAGAAATAAAAAGGGAAGCATATCAACACTTAAAATGTTTTCTCTCAGCAGATCGTGGGAATCAAAACTATGAAGAATTCACAAGACACATCCCTAAATTAATTTCAAAAGAGACATATTTTGCACTAACAAAAGAAGTGGAAGAAGATGAATTACAACTAGCCATTTGGAATCTTCAACCAGATAAAGCCGCGGGCCCTGATGGTTTCTCCATTTCTTTCTACTGCTCCTTCTGGTTGCTTATTAAAAAGGAACTTCTAAAGATGGTCTGATGGATCTTCAAAAAAAAGAAAATAGGTGGCAATACCAACTCCACTTATTTGGCCCTCATCCATAAGGAAGATAAACCCTCCTCCTTTCATCTCTTTAGACCCATATCCTTATGCAACTCCTCCTGTAAAATTATCTCCAAATTTATAGCAAATCGGCTCAAGCCACTTCTCCCCAACTTGATTTCTAAGAATCAAGGAGTCTTTTAATCAAATAGGAAAATCGTAGATAACATAATGCTTGTTCAAGAAACCATTCATTCCAACATGTCTAGAAAAGAAAAATTCTTTATCTTGAAATTAGACATGGCTAATGCCTTTGATCGTGCCAACCACTCTTTTCTAACTTATATTCTTCATAGGTTTGGATTCTCTTTCGATTTTATAGAAATCATCAAAGCTTGCATTGATGGGCCCTGGATTTCTCCTCTCATCAATGGTAGACTTGGGTTTTTTTTTCAAAGCTCAAGAGGCCTAAGACAAGGATTCTTGCTCTCTCCATTCCTCTATATTATCATGGAAGATTCTATCAGCAGAAACTTGGAGCACAACAGACAAAATGGCACCATCACCAGTCTCTATTTTAGCAGAGGAGTCAAGAGCATTAACCATTCTCAGTTTGAAGATGACACCTTATTCTTAGGGGAAGCCTCATGTATTGTTGCTAAAAGATTCAAAAACATCTTGGACAAATTCTTGGAGGTCTTCAACTGCCTGCTAAATAATAAAAAATGCAACATTTATGGATGGAATACCACTGCAAGAACTCTTTAATGTATTTCTCAAATACTAGGAGTTCCTTTTAACGCAAGCTAGGATCACTTCAAGCACTTGGGACTGTCAATTTATAAGCATATTTTGAAATCATATATTTGGATTTCTTCCATAGATAAAATGAAGAAGAAAATTTAGAATTGGGGCATGCGATGGCTCAAGCCAAGATAGTTACTTTGATCAAATCTGTCTTATTAACCCTTCCACTATATCAATTTGCTATCATTCAAGCACCATTTGGAATTCAAAAGCAAATATAACTCATTATTAGAAAATTCTTATGGCAAGGGGGAAATTCAGATACCAAAAAATTCAATCTAATAAATTGGAAACAAGTAACAACTCCATATGATAATGGTGGCATTTCCATTCGACTTCCTGGTCTAATGAATATTTCTTTTGGAGCAAAGATCATTTGGAGATTCATCACAAGGGAGCCCTCCTGGTGGAAACAAGTTCTAGAAGCAAAGTATTTAAGCTCCTCTTGTCAACATTTTATTACACAAAAAATGCCCATCAGACCATGTTCACAAATCTAGAATATTCTTAGAAAAGCCCTGCCTCTTGTTAAGGAAAACACATCCAAAATTTCAGAAGGTGGCAAGGACATTTAACTTATGGAGAGATAGTATCATGGGAAATTCTCCTCTCTCTGAACTTTGAGGCATACAACCTCTCATGGCATGGATGACAAATAAAGGAATAGATTCTCTCGACTAAATCTCATTCTGGAACCAACAAGATAATTCTTGGGAAGGATGGTCTCCTCCAACCTTCCCTCCTGATCTTAGAAAACAATGGAACCTGATAATTTCACACCACAAGGGAGTATCCCCAATAAGCCTTGGTCAACAAGAAAAAATCAAATGGAACCCATCAGGAGGGGACTTCTCTATAAATTCAGGTTATATGAAGCTTCAAGAATATTATGGACATCGGGATTGTCCTTTGTGGAAATCAGTTTGGAAAACAGTAAGTCTTCAAAAAATCAAGTTTCTTATCTCAAAATTTTTTAAAGGAAAAATTCTAACAACAAAAAATCTAAATAAAAAAGGCATCCATGGCCCTTCAAGATGTCCCCTATGTTAAAAAGAAGAAGAACTAATTCATCATCTCTTTTTAAGACGTAATTTTTCTGAAGAATGTTGGCTCTTGTTGATTTTCGTGATTGAGGTCAATATCAAATTTAATCTCACCCTCTCATAATTCTATGCTAACTGGAAAGTAATTTCCTTGTATCCTTTAAAGAATAAGAATTCGATAAAGAGGTTTTGAAGAAGTCTCCCTTCATTGGTATGTTGGCAAATATGGCTCGCCCGAAATAAACAAATATTTCAAAACAAAAAGTTGTAAGTCAGGAAAATTTTAGCCAAAAATTGGGTTTTAGCTTCTAGATTTCTTTTTGCAAAAGGAGTAAATAAATTGGATAATAGTATCCTCCATCATGAAGAGAAAATATGGATCAATTTTGTTCTAGATAGACCTCAAATCATGGGCAATCCTATTATAACCATTTTTTGCAAACCCAAAGATTGGAAAATCCGTCTGGAAGAAAGGGATTTTTTGATATGGCTAAATTCCCTAAAAATACCATGTCTTTTTTTTATGGAGCTTCAAAATCAAACCCAGGAAGAGAAGGTGTTGGAGGTTACATCATAAATAATGAGAATGCAAGATCGATCTCCTTCGAGTGGGGAATTGGTATAGAATCAAATAATAAAGCGAAAGCGTATGGGTTCTATTGGGATCCCAAATCCTAAGCAACAAAAATTATATAAACCCAGTCATCATTGGGGACTCCTCAATCCTAATTCAGAAAATTATTAAGAGTACATAGCCGAAAAATGTTGATCTTGGTCAAATTGTCACCACAATCCATCATCAACTAAAAAATCTAGGAAATGTTTCATTTTTGCATGTTTTAAGAGAGCACAATAAGGTGGATGACAAACACGCATAAAATGCTTATTTCAAACCTCAGGGAGAAGTAAAAATAAATAATGAAATATTCTCCAAAGTCATTCCTTAAATCCTCCCATCCCTCCCCTCTCATGCCTGATCATCACGTGCTCAGAAAAGACTTCTCTCTGCCCATATACCTTTTCTCCATGGTCAACAACCTTATTACTTCGACCTCCTCATCTGCCAAGTCTCTATTCACAAAGAAAATATGCATCCATCCTCGGTCTTTCCCCTATGCCATTCACACTTCTCAACACCATGGTAATCATTACCTCTTAGACCTTTGGGTTTCCCATTTGAATTTCCCTTCTTATTTCTTCCTACCTCCACCTTCCTTTCCCCTTGCTACCCTTTCTTTTCATTCTAGTTTTTCATCTCTTCTTCCCCTGCAGCACTGGTTCCTTCCCTCTCTATTCTCCTCAGCTCCCTCAGTTCTCGTGCTTCAATCCTCATTGATCCAACATACTTGTTTCCAAAGATCCAAACATGCATCCACTATAAGTCCCTCAAGGTCACTTTGGACTAGATACGATCCATGCATATATAGTATCGGGACACAAGCAATACAGAAGTTGCATATCTCTACTGCCAGTGTAATGAGTAAAGGAAGCAATTCGATCAACTCAACAACAGGTGTGCTCACTTGGAAAGTGCAATCACCGTGTTGCAATAAATGGTTGCCAAAAAACCAGGAGAATGTTCAAACACTTTGGACTGTGGCAATAAAATCTAGAAGATAGAGGAAAAATAAGTCAACAAAGACTAACATGAATATCAATTCATGGCTCACTATGGTTCTCCTTTTAAATCACCAGAAGTAACTCCTAGCTCTCGACTTTAGATTATAAATCATATTCAAATATGCTATGTAAATGTATTCTGCTTCTCCAACATTTTGTTAGATCTTCAAGCTAAATGCAATATATAAATTTGGAACTTTTAGTGTTAATGTAACAACTGAAAAGGAAGGATCAGGGATGATTTTTGTCTCTCCGTGTTAAAAATAGCAACAAGAAATTTGAATTTAATTTGTCATTGAATTAAATTGTGAATAAAATCGAAATTATATTCTCATAGAATTTTGTAATAGTTAATTAAGTTAAATTGATTTAATTGACTTAGGAAATTCGAGTTGGAAGTCTATCTAGAGTCATGTAGAGCGATCCCTAAATTTTTGGGGCTCAGGTTGAGTTCTTTGGAGTTGTAATTAAATAAATCAATCTAATTGATTTATAGTCATCTAAACTAATTCTAACTGTTGGAGGAACTAGTAGAGGTGTAATAGTGGAGTAGCGCACCAGTGCATCACCAGTTAACTAAAGATTCACTCATAAATAAATCATGCACGTGAGTTCAGAGGAAGACCCAATTGATATTAGAGTTCAGGGACTATGTACTAACAGTTGTATAATTTTCTGAGTTTTATAGATGGTGCACGTAATCAGTTAAGGACCTATGTTTGGATTGTGAAGTTATGGAGAGTGGATTTCCCAATTAAATATGGGTTGATCCTCTTAGGATTTGTACAAGGAAGTAGGGGATTGGAAGGCAGTAGAATTAGCTAAGTGTTGGCTTGAGATGGCTTGTTAGGTGGAGAGTTAGATTGTACTAGTGCAGAAATTGTTCAGGACGAACAAACATTGTATTTTCTTCTCAGATCTTCTAGTTAATGCAATATAGATAGTTGCAGTTTTTAGTAGTTGCTTTCCCTAGAGAAATATTGTGTTATGTGTGATTTATATTCTTCCTTTTCTGCTTATTGTTTTCATTGATCAATTTTGGTTTTCGCTGAAGATTAGAGTAGATTCTTGTCTTGTGTTTTAGCAAATCACATAAGCTGTTGAATCTATAGTAAAAATCTACATGGTATTAGAGCTGAAGACAATATAGAAGAGGAGATTTCAAGTTTTGTGTGCAGGTGAAAATTGAATTTTCAAGTTCTTACTTCAAAGCAACGATATGTCTTTCTATGGGTTGCGACTTGAGTATGCCTTGGAGGGAAGCTCGAATTATATAGCTTGGAAGGATAATATGGAGGCAGTGTTATAAGACAATGGCCTCAAGGAATTCATAGATCATGACATTCATAAGCCTCCAACATCAGATGCTAAAGATCTAGTTGAATGGAGAAAGTGTATGGAAAAAGTGAGAAGGATTATCCTGGAGGGAGTTCGAGACCACACTGTCTTGAGTCTCCATGGAAAGGATACTCCATACTCAATCTGGAAGGCATTGATGGACTTGTTTCAAAATAACAGTGACCATAGGAAAATTTGACATTGAATGAAAAAATCAGAAAGATCAAGATGGAAAAGGGAAAATCTATTCCGGAGTACTTGACCAAGTTCACCCATTGTCAGGATGAACTTGGAAGTGTCTAGATTATAGTTGCCAAGGATGATATGGTGAGCCTAGCTCTTCTAGGACTTCCCAAGAGTTGGAAGAGTTATTAGGACTCTGTCAATTGGAGGGAGAAGCTAGGTATGGGAAGAGATTCAGAGGAATACCAGAGACGGATCCTCATCAAAGATTGATGACGACAAAAATTGTGCCTTAGTGGGTAAGGAAAAGAAAGGGAAGGGGAAGGTATCCCATTCCAAATCTGATTCTTGTCATGGAGGCAAGAAGAAGGACATGTCAAAAGTCAAGTGCTTTCATTTTCATGAGCTGGGACATTTTGCCACAAGTGTCTGCTCAAGAAGGCTGGTAAGAAGCCCTCAAGAGGAGCGGCAGGAGGGGAGGCTCTTGCCTCACAATTCGAACTAGACTTTACCATCATTGCATGTATGGTGTTATCTATGATGGGTATTGTATGGTACCTAGACAATGGAGCTTCTTTCCACATGATTGATAACAAAGAGCTCTTCAATAACTTGGAGGAGAAGGATCTCCAGATGCATATCAAGATGGGTGATGATAAGAGGTATAGTGCTAGTGGGCTTGGTACAATTACCTTTCATAGGTAGTCGGGTTCTCCCCTCACTTTGCGAGATGTTATATATGTTCCTAGTTTGAAGAAGAACTTGGTATCTGTTGCCGTGTTGGAGAATAGAGGCGATGATGTGATCTTTAGCAAGGGAAAGGCGTTCCTTCGTCGCATAGCCACGAGGCAGGTAAAGAGGATAGGGGTTTGGGTGAATAATCTCTACAAGTTGGAGGTAGAAGATTGTGCTGCCTTGAGCATGAAAGCAGAGAAGGTGCAGAGCTGAGAAATCAGTGAGTTGTGGCATAGGCGATTGGGTCACTTGGATCATGGCGCTTTGAAAATCATGTTAACAAATTTCTACCCACCTTCCCAAAGGCACACAAGAGCAAGTTGAGACATGCAAAGGGTGTACTTTGGGAAAATACACCAAAGATTCCTTTCACGACAAAGACAGTCAAGCACAGGCGATCCTCGATTGAGTCCATTAAGATGTGTGTGGACTGTTCTCGACAACATCCAAGCTCAAGCACAAGTATTATGTTATATTTGTTGATGGATTTTATCGTAAATGCTCGATCTTCTTCATGCAGAAGAAAGATCAAAATTTTGCAAAGTTTTGTGAATTTAAAGCGTCAAGAAATATACTAATAGGAAGGTTAAAGCTCTCAGGAGTGACAACGATGGAGATTATGTTTCAAATGAGTTTAAAAAATTTTGTGCAGCAGAAGGCATTCGATGAGAGTTAACAACACCTCATAACCCACAACAAAATGGGGTGGCTGAAAGGAAGAATATAAGCATAGTAGGGGAAGCACCAATGATGTTGCATGATCAAGGCCTACCACTACACTTGTGGGCTGAGGCATGCAACACAATTATTTATTTGTAGAATAGAAGCCCTCATCGAATTCTTGGCATGAGTACATCAGAGGAGGATTTCTAAGGGAAGAGACTAGATGTGGGTCACTTCAGGATTTTGGATCATCGGTATACTTCCATGTGTTCAAAGATGCATGGAAGAAGCTTGAGCTGACAACAAACTTGAGGATATTTGTGGGGTACACTGATACACCTCACAACTATCGGGTATACCTGTCGACCAACAGGATGACAATGGTTCACGTGGATGTAAAATTTGATGAAGAGAAGGCCATGAGATGTTCCCTTGAGAGGGAGCTTCAACTACATGCAGTTGAGGAGATTTTAGCTTCTAAGGAGGAACCTCAGATTGATGTGGAGCAGCCACATGTAGAGGACCAGGGATTGGAGACACCCACTCAGGAAGAGTCTTCCAGAGATGGTAGAAAGTGCACTAGAGAGGCTGACATGTTATTGCATGATGAGAGAGAGAATGTGGGAGCACCGACATCATAACACATGCATAGGAGGTCACCTGAGAGGTACATTGGATACATGGCTATTAAGAGTGGATGTGTTGAGACAAATCCATCTTCTTTCGAGGAGGAAGTGCAGTAGCCGGTTTGGGTTGATGCCATGGTTGAGAAGTATGACTCCATTGTAAAGGAACTCCTGATGGCTTTATAAGGTAAATCAAGTAGTAGATGATAGTGTGGAGAAACACAAGGCCAAGTTTGTGGCCCAAGGATTTTCTCAAGTGGAGGGGATTGATTACGATGAGACCTTTGCTCCTGTTTCAAGGTACTCATCAGTAATATCCATTTTGGCATTGTTGACATAGATGGGATGGAAGACACATCATATGGATGTAAATACATCCTTCCTTAATGGCATGATTGAGGACGAGGTGTATATTGAGCATCCTGAAGGTTTTGAGACCTTCAATCAAGAGTCGCATGTGTGGTGACTCAAGCGAGCATTGTATGGGCTGAAACAAGCACCTCGTGCTTGGTACACCAGGATCGATAACTACTTCACCAGGTTGGGCTTAACCAAAAATGAAGTAGATGCAAAGCTTTACCATATTGTGGTTGAAGGTAAATTGTTGATTATTGTTTTATATATCGACAATTTGATTATGACAGGTGATGATAAGCTGATCAAGTCTTGCAAATAGGACCTTGTAAGAGAGTCTAAAATGAAGGACTTGGGGCTCATGCACTACTTTATAGGCATAGAAGTATGGAAAGGTGATAAGGAAATTTTTGTCTCTTAGGGTAAGTATGCCAACAATATATTGAAAAGGTTCCACATGGAGAGTAGCACACCCATGGAGACTCCTTTAGCAGGTAATTGGAGGAAGGAGGATGCTACTTTCAGTGAAGTAGTGGAAGCTACTATTTAAAGGAAGCTTGTGGGTTCATTGATGCATTTGGTGAACACATGGCCAAACATGTGCTATGCAGTTAACTGGCTTAGTCAAGCAATGGCTAAGTCGACCAAGCTGTATTGGAAGGAAGCCAAGCATGTGTTGAGATACCTCAAAGGCACTAGTCAGTATGGTTTATGGTACATACAGACAGAGGTAGTGAAGCTTCAAAGTTTCACCAATGCATATTGGGCAGGGAGTCCATCTGACAGGAAGAGCACATTAGGAGAGATATTCAGTATTGGGTTAGCAGTTATTTCTTGGTACAACAGGAAACAAAGATCAGTTGCACTCAGTTTAGCAGAGGAAAAGTACATGGCTGCTAGTCAAGCAACTTGTGAGGCTATCTCGATAAGGAAGATTCTGGTTGGTTTGTTTGGTCAACATATGGATCCAACTATGATTTACTATGACAATCAGAGTTGTATCAAACTCTCTAAAAATCCATTTTTTCATGATTAGTCCAAGCATATTGATAACTAGTATCATCATCTTCGAGATTGTGTGCAGAGGAGAATTACGTCGTTGTTGGAGTACATTCCCACAAAGGAGTAGGATGCAGATATTTTGACAAAGGCATTGTCAAGATGCAAATTCGAGTTTCACAGAGACAAGATCGGGGTAGTTGATAATCCATTTCTTGTTGAGAGGGAGTGTTAAAAATAACAACAAGAAATTCCAACTTAATTTGTCCTTGAATTAAATTGTGAATTAAATCGAAATTTTATTTCATAGCAGCTTGTAATAGGTAATTAAGTTAAATTGACTTAATTACCTTAGGAAATTAGAGTTGGAAGTCTATCTAGAGTTATGTAGAGCGATCCCTACATTTTAGGGGCCCAGGTTGAGTTCTTTGGCATTGTAATTAGATAACTCAGTCTAACTGATTTATAGTCAGTTAAACTAGTTCTAACTGTTGGAGGAACTAGTAGAGGTCTAGAAGTGGAGTAGTGCACAAGTGCGTCACCAATACCACACCAGTTAACTGAAGATTCACTCATAAATAACTCATGCATGTCAGTTCAAAGGAAGACCTAGTTGAGATTAGATTTCAGGGACAATGTACTGTCAATTGTATAATTTTTTGAGTTGTACAAATGGTGCATGAAATCAGTTGAAGACCTATGTTTGGATTGTATAGTTATGGAGAGTGGATTTTCCAATTAAAAATGGGTTGATCCTCTTAGGAATTGTGCAGGGAAGTAGGGACTTGGTAGGCAACATAATTGGCTAAGTGTTGGCTTGAACCAACTTGTGAGGCAAAGAGTTAGATTGTACTAGTGCAGGAATTGTTCAGGACGAACGAGCATTGTATTTTCTTCTCATATCTTATGGTTAATGCAATATAGATAGTCAATGTTTTTAGCAGTTGCTTTCCATAGAGAAATATTGTGTTATCTGCGATTGATATTCTTCGTTTTCTACTTATTGTTTTCATCGATCAAATTTGGTTTTCACTGAAGAGTAGAGTAGATTCTTGTCTTGTGTTTTAGCAAATCACATAAGTTGTTGAATCTACACTAAAAATATACACTCCATCTCCCTTGATCACTTCAGCTTGCATGTACTGGGGAGATTTGCTCTCTTCTTTTTTTGAATGAATATAACATACTCGAATCTGTTAAAAAAATAATATTTACATTTACTAAATTTAAAATTAAATAAATATTGAGATAATAATAAATTAAACCATGCAATAAGTATTCAAAGATAATGTTATAGGAATGAAATAAGATGTAAGTTAGTAATCTTTATACATATCCTTGTGGAGCCCATATCCAAGTTCATAGAGTATTTTAATTACTTAAATTTCTATTCAAAGTTATGTGGACTTGAAGAGTTTAATCTCATTAATTACCATATATTAATTATCCTTATCTAACAGTTTGTTGACAATCTCTGCTTATTTGGGCAGGCTAGTCTCTGAGAAGCGAGAACCATCCACTATTTTCTTTCAATCTTTATGGAAGCTTTAGGTACACTCATTAATAATGATACAACAATTATTTTATTTTTTAAATGTAAAAAGTCAATCCAACATCATTTGGCACGAGTTATGGATTTTCACATTGTCAATTTCCCTTCTAAATACTTGGGGGTACCATTGGTTCTAAATTAAAAAAGAATGTCTTCTTGGCGATACCTTTTCTTTTGTTAAGCTTGGAAGGCCCTTCATTTTCTATTTATAAATAACAAATTTACACCACTTATGTGAGATAGGTGGCCTCAACTTTCCCAGTGGGAAACGAAGTCTGTTGGCCACCTATCCTTGTTATACGCCATCCAAAAATAGTAAAGTATCATCCTTTTTAACCAAGCTAGATAAGTTTCAGTTTCATGGTAGGATTCTATATGTCTATCTATCATAAGCATGCATATTTTTCAAGTAAATTCTACCCATAAAAACAAACAAAAAGCTCCCAGATAAACTGGCTATTCATGCTACTCTTCTGAAGCTGACTCGACCAGAGTCTGGTCCTTGGCAGAATCACCAGGCATCTCAGCTAGCTTGATGATGCAACGGATAAGCCGGTGAATTCTGTCTAGGCAGATGTCCTGCTTGAGAAGCTAAAATTGAATTTGCTGCAAATCTTTTTTATAGTTGGGCATATCTTGGATGGTCGGTGTCATCCCCACAGATATTTTCTCCATCGCATTCTCCATTAGGCTCTTCATAAGACAATATAGATAAAGGGTCTATTTAAACAGGGTTATTCTACCTCTGATATTCTTGGGATCTGGGATTATAGTCCTCCAGTTCTCAATCTCCTCTTCAGTCTCGCCTTCCTGTTTGATTTCTCCTTCCCATTCTTCCAACAACTTATGGATACTAGCATTCATTCCCTCCCTATAAGCTGTTGCAGCTTCGCTGATGAGGTGTTTTATCAATTTTCTTCCTCTTCTCGGTTCCGAGGTTCTTGGGCCATTTTCCTATGCAGGCTCCCTCCCACGTCTTCCACGCCCTCTTCCTCTTGCCGGTCGGGCCATCTCCATTTTGTCCACACCTGTTCAAAGGCATGATGAGTTATCCTAAAGCTGTGAATTTTAATATCACCTTCAACCTTGTTCCTTTGCCTAACCTCTAATGCTTTCAGAGACAGGAATAGGTTGGGTGATAGCCTGTTCGGGGAACAGGTCTGGTCGCCTTGCGGTTCTCTACTCCCTTCTGCTACCACTCATGCATAGTTTGGTTTACCTATCCCGCTCTCGGCTAGGCCAGAGTGCCCATGCATAGGTGAACCTTACCATTCCCCTCTTCCCAGTCAAGGGTCCCCCAGCATGGTTGAGCCTTCCCATTCCCCTCTTCCCAGTTAAGCTGTGCCACTCCTCGGCTTTCCATTGTGCCTACCCTTCCCCATTACATTGCTTCTTACACTCCACCCACCCAGCCATGCGAATTCTCTCTTTTTCTCTCAAGGGATGCTTCCCATCCGCTGACCAGGTTGACACTCAGGACTCTCCAAGCTAGAACAGTAAACTAGACAGCAACCAACCCAAGCTTGCAATATTCTCCTCGGCTAGCCACCTAGTTCCTATCTCTAGGATTTTCCCGAGCTCTCCATCCATAAACAAACAGAATTGCCATAGCAAGAGGGTTACATGACCAAGAAACATACCCGAATTCACTCCACTGATGCCATCGATGATACCTCTACCTCCTTTCTCCAGAGCTCCAACTCCCACCAAGATTTGCAATAATATGATTATCACTCCCCTGCATTTCCTTAACTCCACAATCTGTCATGCCATAACCTCTCCCCTATCCTTCCTTACCTTCAACACCTCCCACCTTGTCCTTGCCATGCTCGCCACCTTTCATATCACCTTTGCCTGCATGCATGTGGGAGGCCACTGTACCCATCACCATGAGCATGTGGGGGGTGGTGGAGGGTACCCTGCCATTAATATTCATAATTGTCATGACTGCCCACCGTGCTTTCCAACCTCTAGCACTATTGGCTTAGTGGGCCCTAACCCAGGTTCAGTGTTGATTAGCCAATCAAATCCCTACACTACTGGCCCTTTCGGCATCAATCTGCGGAGCACGGACTGAAGTGTCACCTGAAGCAGTATGGGGGGATGTAGGAACCAAGTTTTTGCACCCATAGATGGTAGTGATGTCGCTTTATGCCCTAAACTTGTCTTTGTGAAAATCGATAAGCCTTTTAGGGCCTATCAATATACTTCTCTTATTCGGCTTCTAGACCTTCGCGAAGGTTTGCGATCGTCCTTCACAGACCCTAAATAGGTGATTTATCTACTTACACGCTTCTGTAAATTTTCCTACCTCTGTATTTACCCCGATGAGCTTAAGTATCTGATAACTTCAACATGCATTACGATATTCTTCATGTAAACAGGTATTATTACTTGCGTTCATATAACAAAGTAAAACATATAGATTTGCGCATTAATATAGCATTAATTCATAAACCTAATATTATTCATAACATAATTGCATGCATTCATAATAGAAGTAAATAGATCAATACATGTAATTCCAGAATAATCCTCTTTATTAATGCTTCAAGTCTTCTTTACAGACTCTAACTATCCCGTGCACACAGTTGCAGGGGTCCCCGCACACAGTTCAGGGGTCTGCGCACTCAGCTGCAGACTTCTACCCTAGGCCTCTATGCACACAACTGTAGAGCCTCTTTCCTATGCTAAGACTCTTGCTCTCAGCTCTTACTGACCCATTACCAAATCTAATATGAATTGAACTGAATTGCACTGCACTGCCTTAGACTCTTCTAAGACTTCCCTTTTAATACAATCCCATGGTCCATCGACCATGGGTAGATCTCCTAAAGTCACACAACTTACATAAATGAAGACCGAAAACCCTTTATGACACTTTACATCTTTGCACTCCGTGACCACAAAATGTGGAGACTTTACACTTTTTATACAAAAACTTGGGCTTTCTGTCCCAAAACTTGTGCTTTTAACCCCAAAATTGACTCTAGGGAACCTATTCCCAATAGGCCCCCAACACAAATATGGTGACTTGCCCTTGAGTCACTCTGATGGCATGGAGATCTTGCTGCAAAGACCTCCCAGCTCCATTTACACCATTACAACTTTAGCGGTACATTGCATCGCCCCCTATTTGACTTGCTCTACCAGTTGCTCCATCGTTGGTTCTGTGCTATCTGCCTGGATCTTTTGCTGTAATACGTGTAGGCTAGCCAACTTTCCTTCAATGGTGGTGGTGAGCGCATAGGCCTCATCCAGTCAAGGCCCCAATCTGGCCTTCAGTCCTGCCTCTCTGCGCTATGCTACGTCTGCCTGTTCCTTCAGATCCTTTGCTTCCTACAGCTTTGGGAATCTCTGTGTGATAGCGACGGTGTGTGCCATCGCTCTAACATCATCATACCACTGCTGTAATTCTCTCACCTCTATTTCTAATCTTTGTAGGTTGGGATCTTCCTACAGACTGGTAAATACCTCCAACGATTACTCGAAGAGCGCAATGCAATCTGTTACAGCGACATCTACTACATCGACTGCATCCTTGAGAATTTCCTCGCACTGTTCAACCTCTAGTGGAGTCAAAGGCTGAGCCTTCAACTCAAGATCGGTAATATTAAGGTTCAGCTCAAACTGAACCTTGGCCAGCTCAGTCTCTGCATCACGCACACTGACAGCCAACTTCCAAATCTTGGCTTCCACTGGTGCTTCTTTTGGGATATGCAGCTCTGGAACGGTTTTGCATGCTTTAGCGACTACTTCTGTATGTGCTCATTCTTCTGCTGCACTTTATTCCATGTGTCAATTGCTGAAGTCTTCTTGACGAATGTTTGTGCATTATTGACCTTTTATTCACTGATCACATTCAATGCGTGCTGCTCTCGAGCCCGAAGTTATGCGATCACACTTGCTTGCAGGGTGTGAAGGGATTCCCTTAGGAGCATGGCCAAGTTCAGACCAATGTTTCTTAGAGCACTAACAACAACCTTGTCAACTTCCGCCTCCACGGTGAGAGCTCCATCAGGTAGTGAGACGGCTCGGGAATCTAATGAGTGAACCATCTCCTTTGCTTCAGTAGTTTCGGGAACCAAACTAGTTGATGTCGTGCTGCTTTGTGCTACACCGATCTGTAGTTGAGCAGTTTGGATCTGCAGCTTGGGCAGACTCATCTGAATGGCCACCAAGGCTTGTTTCCGCTACTGCTCAAACTTTTGCAGCAGTTCCACGGTCGCATCCCTGACCTTATCCCCAATGTCATCTAAGTCACCTTTTGTCAAGATGATTGGGTCAAACGATGACTTAGAGGCCTTGGACTTCTTCCGCGACCCTTATTTCTCTTGCTCCCGATTACGCTTTATCTGAAAGGGGGTGCTCTCCTGGTCACCACCACCTTTTTCAGATTGCTTCTCATCCTCTGTTTGTGGTGAAGGAGACTTCTGACTTATGTTAGAGTCATGCTCTTCCTCATTTTCCTTCTCTTCTACATGCTCCTTAGTGGTGCGCTCTACTTCAGCTCTGGATTTTTCCTTTGCTTCCTTTCTTCATCTTTCAGCCATCTGCTTCATTTTCAACCAGGCCTCTTCCTTCTTCTGATTTCCCGCAAACTTATTGGCTCCAGCGGAAAAATCTGAGGCCATGCGCCATTTTTCTAGCCAATGATCAAGGACTGTTGTTATAACATCATCCATTGCAAGGTATGGTAGGTCATACCATTTATGTTCTGGGTCCTTCTGCGCTCGGGTGGAGATACAGTGGAAGTCTGCCTTGAAGTCCACGTATCCCGACAACTGCTCATAAACAGTCAGTGACAGTCTTGGCTTGCGGGTGATGGCCATATTGATGCTCATCTCCATCAAAACCTAGAAGACCTTGCTCTCGCGGATCCGCTCAGCGTCCTTCGTGGACCATAGCGAAGAAAAATTTGTTGCTTCTGGAAAATTTGTCGCGATCGGAGGAAAATGACTGTCCTTCGGCAATTGCCAGGCAACTAACGCAATTGATAACAACAACCATGCATAATGGAACGTCTTGCTT
Organism: Pinus taeda; assembly: GCA_000404065.3. NCBI lineage: Eukaryota > Viridiplantae > Streptophyta > Pinopsida > Pinales > Pinaceae > Pinus > Pinus taeda. Next base: position 21,726 of record APFE030780399.1, on the reverse strand, counting down.
TGATCCTGCGCTTCTTTGCAGTTTGTGAGGAACTCGTTATAGATGTAGCATGCCCAATTAAACCATGCATAATGGAATGTCTTGCTTTGATCCTGCGCTTCTTTGCAGTTTGCGAGGAACTTGTTGCAGAGGTAGCGTGCCCAATTAAATTGTATGCCTTCCACGCACTGGGCTGCTAATGAGACTACTAGTGCCGACACCTCATCTACGTGACACTTCCGCATTATCTTCCCAGCCAAGATCTGGGTGGCTACCTTGACCGCGGGGTCAGTTATGCTGGAAATTGAGTATCCACATGACGTTTTGACAAGATTAAACTTGTCCTTCATTTGTTCGGCAAGGTCGTGCTTGCCCACCTTTCAGCCAAATGCCTTGGCCAGATTTTGTCCTGAATGGGTTAGCCGGGTGATCCTATGGATCAGCATATCAGTTATAGGGATTGGCTCTTCCAACCACAGGCACCCGTCGTGCATCAGGCACAACAACTATTTCATCACTATCAAATTTATGGGCGCGCAGTGGTAATGTGGCACCCATAGCAGATTCAACAATCCTGCCTTCTCCACCCCATGAATCCACTTCACTAGCTCTAGCGTGGTGACACCTGAATCCTTATAGAATACAATCTACATGAAACTATCAGTAGCTAGGTGGGGGAATCACTCAGTATCCACCAAGTCCCAATCCTCTAAATTCAGATGTGGGACACGCGCCAAGCGCAAACCCTCAAATGTGATGTGATCGGGTAGCAGAGGTGCATTAAGCAGAAAATTTCCATCATTTGGGTCCTTTGGGACCTTCACCTTACCCCGGCTTAGAGGGATGTATTCAAGTAGCTTTGAGATAGGGTCTACGCCTTCAATATCAATATCCTTTGTGCCTTCATCTACATCCTCGTTAGATTATAGGTTTACCACCTTGCCTTTCTCTTGCGCGGTGGGATTCTTTTTCTTTTGGTGCTTTCTTGGCGACTCACGCACCAGTTGTGTTGCTTTCTATTTGTCTTTCTTCGTCTTTGGCCCCTCTCTTGTCGGCGTAGGCCTTGGCCTGGGTGACCTCGTCGACTTTGGCATGTCTGCGGTAACCTCCACACTTACGACCTCAAGGGAAACTCCCTCAGAGGCCATTGATCCTCCAGCACTTGCAGTTTTTGCGAGCGTCGACATCAACCTATTAAGGAGCTCTTGGGTTTCCTTAGGCAACCTGTCAAACACTGAATTGACCACCAAATCCTAAAAACTCACAGGGTTCATGCACAATCGGTAGCTCGACACCTCAATTCTTAGAATGAAAAGTGTTTTTCATAGGGCAGCCATCTATAATTTATAGGCAAATTCAAATTCAAACCTGACCATTCCCCCCACAATCCGTTCATAAATTCTGCCTCAAATGCCGCCCCCCTCCCCTCTTAGCCATTTTCTCACTGTCAAATCATGAATAGTGACCATAACGGTCACTTTATGGCTACGCTACGTGGTCTCTCCTTTTATAACGCAACTCCCTTCGCGCTTTTACTGATGCTATGGCATTCTTCTATCCCGCGCGGTCCCTCAGTCACGCAGCCCTACAACCCAGGAATTGTAGCTTATAGTCACACGCTTCCTTTCAACTGCTTGGAGTGCTAAGACTGTGCTTCCATCATATAGTCATCTGTATGGCTTCAATCGACTGCCATTTACCTTTCCGGGAAATGGATCTCCATTCAATTTCACCAGTTGAACTTCTCCACCATCAGTAATCTCCTTGCTGACATAGGGCCCCAGCTAATGCATTTGAAATTTTCCTGGAAAATTTTCAAACCTGCTGTCATATAATAAAACTAAATCATTTACCTTGAAGGTGCGCAGTTTGATGTGTCGATCGTGTCATGCCTTTTTGTGCTCCTTCTCAACTTTATGATGGAATCCAGCTAAAAATATGTCTTCCTCAAGTTCTGTCAGCTGCACCAGCCTCTCTTCTAGGGCTTCGCAATCCACCATTCCTGTGAATGCCACGATGCATAGACTAGGTACAATATACTCCATTGGCATCACAATTTCTACACGATAAACCAGCCTGAAGGGTGTCTGTCTAGTCAATTTCTTACAAGTAGTTTTGTAAGCCCATAGCACCGTGGGTACCCGCACATCCCAATCATTCTTTTGTGCATTGAAAACCTTCATTAGCGTGTTCTCCAGTATCTTATTAAATGCTTCGATCGTCCCATTAGCCTGTGGTGATATGGCATGTTCTTTTGATGATAAACTTGGAATTCCTCCGTCATGTTGATCGTTTCATTAAGTAAATGTGTACCAAAATCGCTCATCAAAATCTTTGAGCAACCGAATCTAGTCAGCACATACTCAAAGAGGAACTTCACTGCTTTTTCCCCTGTACAGTCTTTCACAGCCTGTGCCTCTGCCCATCTGGTCAAGTACTGAGTCGCGGTGATGATGTACCGCGCACCCGTACTCTTTCGTGGAGGCTGAATTGGGCCTACCAAATTAATGGCCCATTTCTCGAATGGTTGTAATGACACTTGTGATTCAGAGGCAGCTCATCCCTTTGCGATGGCCTGCCCGTCCTTTGACATGCATCACATGCCTTACAATAAGCCTTAGAATCCTAATGTAGTGTTCCCCACCACAACCCAATGCGTAAAATCTTATGCACTGTTGATTTTCCTACATAATGTCCTCCCGCAGCTCCTCCATGAGCTTCAACTAGGATGATGTTCCATTCAAAGTCAGGTACATAACGTCACAAAATTTAGTCCGAGCCCATTTTATATAAATCTCCTGCAATGACAGAAAAGTTTGTCGCGCGCACCACTAGCTCCTTCTTTTGTTGACTAGTATACCCTTCTAGAGTCGTCCTCGCTTTGAGGAAGTGTATGATATCTTCAAAGTGAATGTTTGTGACACACACTACAAAGAGCTACACATCAGGCAGTCCTTCCTCCAAATTAGTAGGCTCTTCTCCTGTTTCAATGCGCGACAGATGATCTGGTTCGACATTTAATCATACTAGCTTCATAATGACTTAAAAATCGTATTCCTGAAACAACAACAACCATCTGCATATCTTCCCCCCCAAAACAGGGGTGTTAACCAAGTACTTCAATGAAAAATGGTCTGTATATATCTTAAAGTGTCCACCTAGCAAGTAGTGTCTGAACTTCTGGAGTGCGTACGCCATAGCCAAACCTTCACGCTCTGTTGTTGAATAGTTCTTATCAGCTTTAGACAAATTCCTACTTGCAAACTCTATAGGGTGATCCAATTTTCCCTCACCAACCTGTGTCATTACTGCTTCGAGTGCAATTCATGACGGGTCCACATGCACATGAAATTCCTTCTGCCAATCTGGGAAGACTAGAATCGACGCGGTGACCATCTTTTCCTTTAACACATCTAAGCTTCGCTGACATTCTTCATTCCAACATAATGTAGCATCCTTCTTTAGCAACTTCTCCATCGACGTGGTAATCTGGGCATAACTCTTGATGAACTTTCTATAGTATCCTGTACGTCCCAACATTGCGCACAGCTGTTTCACACTTCTTGGTGCCTCCAAATTAATTATAGTTGTTATCTTAGCTGGGTCGACCATCAATACTTGTCTGCACACCACATGGCCCAACAAGATTCTGAAAGGAACACAGAACACACATTTCTTCAGATTGAGCATGATCTGGTACCTTAGACATGTATCCAGCATCAAGCGTAGGCTGGCTACATGGTGTTTCACCATCCCAAACACCATATAATCATCAAAGTATACCTCCAGAAACTTGTGAATGAAGTCCTTAAACTCCATGATGACTACACACGAAAAGAATGCCGACGTGTTCTTTAGTCCAAAAGGCATTATAGTATATTGAAAACATCCCCTCTCAGGTGTGAAGGTCGTCTTACTCCTATCCTCTGGCGCAATATTAACCTGATGGTATCCTGAGAACCCATCAATGAACGAATATGCTTCTTGCCCTCCTACATTATCCAACACTTCATCAGTGAACGGATTTGCAAAAGGATCATGCACGCAAGCATCATTCAGCTTCCTGAGATCTATGCATATCCTTATTTCATCCTTCTGCTTCTTTTCCTGAACTACTATTGGGCTCACCCGCTCAGAGTCTTCCACCAATTCAATAATACCTGCCGCAAGCATCTTATCCGCTTCTAAGTGGACCCTTTCTTTATACTTTGGATTGAGGTGGTAAGGCCTTTGCTTGATCAGCTTCGCATCTGGTTTCAATTTAATTTTCATAACTCCCAGGTCCTCTATTATCCCCTTTAAGTCTGAGAACTTCATTGGGGACAAGTCCTGGTATTTGCGAAGCAACTCAACGACCTTGTCTACCATAGCATCATCTCAGTAGTCCCTTATCTTCGTGAACTTCGGCTCTGCTTCTATCCCGATGTTCACTTGTCTTGTTTTCAGTGGCATAGTGATATATGGGTTTTCTATCTGTGGCCCCTCAACTTCGCAGTGTCATTCTATTTTTGGGATATTAATGTTCCTCGAATCCTCATGTTCTTCTTTAAAAGTTACATTGTAGTACTCCAACGTGTGGTGCAGCTGGGTGGTCCAATCCGATTGAATCAAATCCAAGGGATCCTGTGGTATCCTGAAGATCGCTACTTTGACCTCCTGCAAGGCTTCATCAATGCACTCAAATCCATCTTCAAAGCTGAATGTCATCAAGAATCCCTGTCTCAAAACATCCCATTTGTCCGTGCCATGGCAGAGTTCTATCTCCAAGTACCAATTCATAGGTATCACATCCAAGGTGTGACAAAACAGATGCACCCACTCTGGTTGCGGTTATGCTCCATAAGCATCGGTCCATTTGGCTAAGTGATCACACGGTTCACTCCTTCCATCATATTTCTTTGTCAATTGTACCTTTGGGTGACCAAACCGCACCCTCATCATTCTTCTATATTCGCACCACCCATCGAAGTTGTTTTTATGCGTAACCCACCATCTTGCAGGCGTAGTGCACAACGCTAAGTCCAAGGCTTGGAAGTTATGCTTCTCTAAGACTTCTCTTTCAAATGTATCCATAAATTTATCAATGTCAGTTAAGCCATCATAGTAAGGCAAACTTCTTACCTTCGATGATACGCATCATAGCGATTTGGCCATCATGTTACATCGTAGCGTAGATACTTCATGCAATCTATTCTACCAGTGTTCCAATTCCTCGTTTGAATCTAAGGTGCAGGTGCTTTCGCGGTCCCATGCACGATGTTTATCAGCTGTAGGATTCACCCAATCTTGATCTCACGCCGTTATCTTGTAAATTTGGTCCAAATCATCATCACTTTCATAATCGCAGGCGGGTTCAGTGTAGCACGGTCCTTTTTTAGGTTCCAACGATATTACTATATAGAGCGATTTTCTTTCAAATGACATCGTCCGCTTCTTCAAATTAATCACCTCGTTCATGTCAACAGCCCAGTCGATCCGAAGGAGCGCAGGGTAGGGATTGCTTTCATCCACAATCTCTATCACCTCAAAATCGGCCAACGCGCTCGTGCCTTCGATATCGATTATCACTCCCTGTAATCTTCCCACAGGGATAATATTTTGTTGATTCACCATGCTTAATTGAATAGGAGACCACTGCAGCGTAGGTCTCCCCATTCTCTCCCATGTTTGTTTAGGCAAAACATTTGCATCAGACCCTAGATCCAGAATAACTTGGTCCATTTCATATTCTCCTATCTGCATGGTGAGTCTCATCTCATGCCCTGTTCTTGCCTTATTCTTACCAATCTTCCTGACTACGCGTGGTCTGTCAGAAGCGTTTTCTTTCCCGAAAAACTTATTTATCAACTCTTGTAACCCTTTCACATCCTTGCTATTGTGCATCAGCTTCATATAAGTCTCCAAGAAAGTAGTAAGCATAGAAGGGTCCATCTCTTCATCAGGCTTATCCTGACTCCCTGAGGTAGAGGCCTCAGCGAAGCTTTTCTTTGTTTCCATGAAGGTTTCCTTCACGTGCTCCAAATCAAAGCCAACCTCCTTTTCTGGAGCTTTGCGGACCCATTCACCTTCTTCAGGCTTCTTCCCCTTGTCTTCGCCAGTTGTCATTCCACTTCGCAACATGATGTTCACATTAGGATACTCTTCACAGGGTTCAACCCTCATCATCTATAGATTTTGGGTAGGCTGTTGAGGCTGTGCCTCTTTTTCGTAGCCAGTAATACAACAGTCTTCTGTCGCATGGTCAAACTGAGTACAATATCTAGACAATAGGCGCATCGGGTTCATGCATTCTCGTACATAATGTCTTGGTCCCCCACAGCTGTAGAAAATCACCTGTCCTCGACCTCTACCAGGTCGTCCCCCACCTCAGCCTTGCCCTTGAAATCCTCCTTGCGCTCCCCCAATGCCGTGATCTGGAGGCTGATTTTCTTCCTGCGCTCTATATGTGGGCATTCTATCCATCATTAGCTCATAGCTATGACAGTTACACTCATCATGACCCACCGATTGACAGAAGTTGCAAAAGAGCTGTTGCGGTGTCTGTACAAATTTCTGCAGCAGGTGACAATTGTTTGTCACATGTTTTCCATCCACCTGACAGATAGCACACCATAGTGTGGGCCCTATACTTGGCCCTGCTTGAGCTTCTGACCTTAGAGACATCAGCCCTCCTGCCGCAACATAATTCATGAAGATGGGGCATTAATCCTTGTCATGCCCCTGGATTTAACATTTCAGGCACCAAACTTCTTCGCGCACCTCTGGTTGAACTGCTTTATCCTTCTTCAGACTTTGGAACTCTAGGAAAAGGTTCGGAAACTACGCATGAATATGCTGAAATCCCAAATTAGCATCCTACATCGATGTCTCATGCAATCTCCGGGCCTCACGCCTGGGTCCCAATCCTTTGCTGCAATAAAGAAATCCTCAGATGAGGCAAGAGTGAAAACACAAACCATTCGTAGTGCTGCCCATCCGTAAGATTCATGTTGGCTTGGCGGATCATGCACTTCAACCTCTAATCCAAATCCTAGGGTGTCTTGCCATGCTTCATCATGATCTCCTTGAATCCCACAATTGATTGAGCTTCAGACTTAGGCCTACTGAACTCCTTATTCAATGTGGTCTAAATATCTGCTAATGAAGCTATCAAGTTATTAGTGTAGTACTTAATGTACCATGTCAATGCGCGTTCCTGTAAAGCAGCGACGAATGTTGCCTTCTTCATCTGATCGTCCGTTATACCCTAAGCCTCCCATATGGCTCTTGCGACGAACCAAAACTGGTCTGGGTCCTCAGTTCCTGACCCTTTAAACATAGGCAATTTTACTAAATTCGCCATATTGAATGGTGGTGGAGGCAGCAGTGGTGTGGGCAAAGGTGCATGCGGCGGAGGTGGAGATGGAGGTGGTGTGGGTGGATGGGGTATTCACGGAAACCCTATCTTATCAACTAAATAACACTCTGTGGAGAAGTTTGTGCTACTTCCTCATCGTCACTCAACAGAGGTCGAATCAGTAGGCTATATTTGGGGCATGTTTTCCCCTTGTCCCTAAAGATCTTTCCACTTCGTGTAGCTCCAAACATCAAGGTGACTACATAACCCACTTTTCACACAAGAGCATCTTAATCCAAGTATTTAAAGACCTTAAATACTTATCTCGTGGTCCCTTGAAGAAGTGGCGCTCTGCTTTGCTGTAACTGACTGAAGTATTGACCACGGACTCTATCACAAACCCCCCTATGATACGATCGAGCCAGTGATTGACAGCTCGTGCGATCTTATCTTCCAAGGCTTCCAATCTCCGCACTAACTCCGGGGTCGAGACTATTGGACCGTCAAGCCTCCACCTTCCTTTGTCATCTACCAAATTAGTGATCCACTCATATTATTCAACCCAGAAGGAACAAAAGAAGATTTCGTGTATGTTTGTGTACATATATCTGTCCAATCATTATTCTTTCGTCAATCACGAGTTCCTATTCTCTTGCACTGCGAATTCGTGGATCTTTCTATCCAACCAGTCTTCGATTTCCTTCTTAGTTGGATTCCAGTGATGCGACATCACACATCTCTTTATGTAGAACCAGGTCTCGACAACAAAACCATTTGTTGGATTAGTGGGCCTTGACCCAGGTTCAACGTTGATTAGCCAAGCAAATCCCTACACTACTGGCCCTTTCGGCATCAATTCGCGGAGCGCGGACTGAAGTCTCACCCGAAGCAGTATGGGGGGATGCAGGAACCAAGTTTCTGCACCCAGAGATGGTAGTGATGTTGTTTTATACTCTAAACCTGTCTTCACACAAATCGATAAGACTTTTAGGGCTTATTGATATGCTTCTCTTATCCAACTTCCAGACCTTCGCGAGGGTCTGCGATCGTCCTTCGCAGACCCTAAACATGTGATTTATCTACTTACACGCTTCGGTAAATGTTCCTACCTCTGTATTTACCCCGATTGACTTAAGTATTTGATAACTTCAACTTGCATTACGATATTCTTCGCGTAAACAGGTATTATTACTTGCGTTCATATAACAAAGTAAAACATATAGATTCATGCATTAATATAGCATTAAATCATAAACCCAATATTCTTCATAACATAATCACATGCATTCATAATAGAAGTAAATAAATTAATACATGTAATTCCAGAATAATCCTCTTTATTAATGCTTTATATCTTCTTTACAAAATCTAACTATCCTGCGCACACAGCTGCAGGGGTCTGCACACTCAGCTGCAGACTTCTATCCTAGGCCACTGCACACACAGCTGTAGAGCCTCTTTCCTATGCTAAGACTCTTCCTCTCAGCTCTTACTGACCCATTACCAAATCTAATCTAAACTGAACTGAACTGCACTGCACTGCCTTAGACTCTTCTAATACTTCCCTTTTTATACAATCCCATGGTCCATGGACCATGGGTAGATCTCCTAAAGTCAACACGACTTACATAAACAAAGGGTGGAAACCCTTTATGGCACTTTACATCTTCGCATTCCATGACCACAAAATGCGGAGACTTTACACTTTTTATACAAAAACTTGGGCTTTCTGTCCCAAAACTTGGGCTTTTAACCCCAAAAATTACTTTAGGGGACCTGTTCCCAATAGGCACGCACCCCGATTGGGGTCTTCCTAGTGATACCTTATAAAAATATCACTATTTGAATTCATAATTGGGAATTTAGGGCCTTGAATTTGGTAGGTAGGTTAATACTCACAAATTCGGGGCTTTAGGCTATTTGATTGTATAAAATTTATGTTATGTTGATGCCAAAAGGAATCTAGAAATAAACTATCTCCAAGTGGAGGAATTTTTTATAGAGAGGGTCAAATACGACGAAGAAATGGTCTCTAGTGGCGTGCGAGAAACTCAGTTTGTCTAAACTATTAGGAGGTTTGGGCCCGAGAGGTACAAAAACATTAAGCAAAGATTTAGGAGCTAAGCTATGGTGGAGATGGGTGCTCGAGGTGATGAATTATGGAAACAAACATGGTTAAGGAAATATGCCCCTCTCAAGTCTCACGAGGAGAGGCTTAAACTTAATTTGCACATTCTAGGATCGACTTTGTGGATGTGGGCTCAGGAGAACTGTAAATTTGTGCAAGAGTATGATTTTTGGAATATTAAGAATGGAGAAATCACAATATTTTGGGATGAGGCATGGCAACAACTCCCACGTCTAAAAGATAGAAGAATTGATATTTCTGAAAGAATACAACACAACCATTGGAAGTTTGAGGGTAGTGTATTTCTAGGAAACAGAGAGAGATTGATTCTATGGAGGTTGTGGAAATTTAAAGAGGATTGGCCTTCTTCGTGCTTAGAATTTCCTTGGGAAATCATGAAGGAGGCATAGTTGGAAAGAAGGATAAGAATTGTGCATGATTAGGACAAGTTTAGATGAGGATTTAAGCCTATAGTTATGTTCACTCTACAAGAGGTGTATTCTCTTATTGCAGGCCATTCAAGTTTAGAGAAAGAATTAATATGGTGAAAAGTTTGGTCTAGCAAGCTCTAGCCCAAACTTTTTATTTTTCTTAGGTTGGTAGGTCAATGTAGAATTCTAACTTGGGATTGTTTTTGGAAAAAATATTTTGAATGTCCTTGATTTGGTTCTCTTTGCAATGAGGTGGAAGAGACCATGGAGTTGTTGGCATTGATGTGTGTTGTATATGTGTTGGTTAGTTGAAATTAATGTCAACATGGTAGCATCGATTGCAGGTTAGTTGGTTATGCATGTGTATGTGAGGTTGCAGGTGGTTTGTGTATGGATGATGATGTGTTGCACTAGCTTGGAGGCCTTCCCATGATGATGATCTTCTTGATCATGTTGTTGCATATAGATGTTGGTGGCTGCTATATGAGTTAGAGTTGAAGAGCCTTGTTGATTAGGTCTCCATGTCCCGAATTAGGTATCCCATGATGATGATGTTATACTTTGGGCTTAGAGAGGATCTACATGTGTTAGTGGATGCTTAAGATGGTTTTAAAGGTGTTGGAGGATGTATGATATGTTCCAGAGCTGCATGTAGGTTTTAACCCTATACAAAAATTACCTGCAAATGAATTATTAAAAAACAGAAAATATACAATGACGAGAACATAAAACAAATATACACAACGATTTTCCCCCAGATCCCAAAACTAGGACTACCATATTGATTTTTCATTATATTCCTTTCAATGTTACAATACATATATATACATGTCGAAGCATTCATAAACCAATCCATTAACCCTAGATTAGAACATAATCATAGTTCCCTTGATTGGATCTACAAAATACTATGGGCAGAAAACCATGGGTAGGTCCTCCCACCATGTTTGGGTCCGTCCCCCATCCTTGGGTCCGCCGAACTATTGGGACTACTCGTGGAAATAATATAACACACACTAAACACTGCATATTGATGACAGAGTGTTTGTGGAGAAGTTTGATGGCCCAGCTGTTTAATATGGTTGTTGGTTGGCATCCTAGTCAACCTAGTTTTGGTTATGTGGTAGTGATTTGGAGAAGTGTAGCAGAGGTGCCAGTGACTTCTAGAGGTCCTACAGAGACTTGTTAAGTTCTCGAAGAAGGTGGAGCAATTTCTAAGTTGAGGAAAAATGTTTTCCCTCATCCTCTACCCTATTTCCATGGATGCTAAGTCATGGGAGTGACTGTAAAGATCTAGCTGTTGACAAGAGGGCCTATGGGAGTGAATGAGGAGTTCCAATCGCATGGAGCCTACGTTGTGGGAGCGACCAAGGTTTTTCACAAAAATTTCTCTGCATTCCTTGTGTTTCTCAACTAATTTTGATGTTATGGTGACATTCTTGTTCAAAAATATTCTATTTATAATCAGAAAAATTCGTGGGGCCTCCAGAAGCTAATCAATTTTGAAGACATCAAAGGGCTAGTGGTGTTAGTGGTTGATTTGGTGAAAAATCCTATCTAAACCAAATTTGAAGCATGTGAAAAGGATTGTTGAGTGATCCATAACCTGTAGCATTTACTATGTTACTCAACTCAGAAAAGTGATAAATAGAGGAAGGCATTGAGTCTGGTTGGTTGGTTGTTGTGAGAGTGTGAGAGTATGCTGCTGTGGGGTTATTGTGAGTGAGTAGAGATTGCTGAAGCTACTGACATTGTATTACAGATAATGTGTGTGCATAATTCAGATTTTATGTGTTGTAGAGTGGAGAAGAATTGGAAGCTTGTGGTGTGTTTGAAAGCAGAGTTTTAGTGTGTGAAGAAGTGAATAATGTCCCTCCTTTGGGTCAGATTTGTGATTCCGATTTTATGTGTAGAACGATGGAGCTGTTGGGTTTCTCATGTTGATCGAATTGAGAACCCAATTTGAAAATATATGAAACGTGGTTCACATTGATAAAGTGAAGGCGTGGAGGCTTCAAATAGATGGTGATTTGGTAGATTCAGTAGTAGGAAGAGATTTCTCCATCCAATAGGAGTTGGACAGTCCAATGGTAGTTGGGAGAGGATCTTTGGTCGTGGGAGCTTCCAACGGATAGATTTTTGTAGATCCGTGAGAGAAAAAAAAAAGTCTGAATTGATAGATGCCAACATACTGTAGAGGAAGCCAAGTCTTTTGGCTTATGGGTGTAAGATAATCCATGTACAATTTGTTCAACATATTAATAAGAGAATTGAACAATGTAACAAGAATAAGGTGGTTTTCTCCCAAAAGGGTTTCCACTAGAAAAACTTGTGTTCTTATGTGTGCATGCTTGTGTTGAGATTTCTCATGGTTATTTCTTATGGTTATTATGTCTTGAGTTTATTGCTTCTTAAATGTTTTAATGAGCTAATGTTGGGACGTGCATGTATATTTGAGGCTGTGAAAAAGATTTGAAATTGGTATTAAGTCCATCACTACTGACTCACCCGCCCCTCTTAGTAGTGAACTAGTTTCCAACAATTGGTATTAGAGGTGGCGCTCTTCAGTGAAGCTTGACTGCTTGGAGAGTAGATCGTGGATCATGGCTAGATGCAAGAGGAGGATGTCTCAAAAGGAAAAGAATTTGAAGAAGGAAGAAAATCAATCCATTGCAAAAGAAGATGCAAATTTTGAAATCTCAGCCAAATCAGATGTCTCACAAGGTAATATGTTTAAAGATTTTTTAAATTATAATTGTGATGATTCTATTGAGTTTGATATTCAAGATGAGAAGGATATTGATGCCATTAAGGCTGAGTATGGATTGATAATGGTTGTGATAAAAGAATTAGCTACTCAAGTGGATAAGCTAACAATTGCATGTAGAGATCATAAGAAATTGTTGCATATTTGTGATGAGAAGGAGAAAAATCTCAAGGATGTCACTACCTTGAGAACCCAGCTGGCAGATTCTAAAAGAAATGAAGAAGTAGTGCGCATCAAGAAAAAGGAAAAGAAAGATTATGTAGATGCACTCGAAAATGTAGTAGATAAATTGGGGAGGCAACTTGAAGAAAAGTACCAACAACTTAAAAGGGTTAAGAGAAACATAGCAGTAAACAAATCTAACTAGGAGATGCAAGTTCGGATATAGAAAATATTAACAGAATAGATGCAAAGAAACCTACAAAGAAAATTGTGAGAAACCATGACAATGTTGGAGGCAAAAATTTCATCAACAACAAAGAAGATATTCAAAAGGAGTTTATATGCCAAGAAAATAATTCACTCCTAGAGTTTATAGTAGAAAAATTCAAAGGAGAAATTAGAATTCATTTTCTCCTTTGACGAACGAGATTGAGTGTTTCAATCGCCATCAATTTGGACATATAACAAATTTTTGTAGGAGAAAATTGGACACATTGATGCAAAAATTTGGTCAATAAAGAATGAGATCTTCCTTCAGGTAAAGTTTGTTTATTTGTTTAAGTTATGCTTGTAACCTTTTTTGCCATAAGGCCACTGATTGCAGGTCTAGTATGAGAAGTTGGAAATCTAGCATGAGGAACAAAAGAACAAATCCTTTGGCTTCTTATCTTGGTCATGTAGAATGTTATATGTGTCATAACTTTGGATACATGGGAAAGGATTTCCCAATGCCTAGATCCATGAGACCGTCAGTACAAAAGCAACAACCAAAAAGACATGCACATCAAAGGAACCAATCAGGAGCTATGTGCAAGAAAAAAGAGGAACAATTAGGAAAGTGTGGTATTTATCTTTGTTCACATAACGAGGATGATAAATGGTATATTGATATTGGATGTTCACACCATATGTTAGGAGATAAGAGCAAATTTCACTTCTTGAAGAAAGTCAAAAGTGGTCATGTTGTTTTTGAAGGAAGTGAACTAGCAAGAGTTTTGGGATGTGGCAAGGCCAACCTTGGTGAAAAGAGGACCAATGTTGATGATGTATGGGTCATTGAGGGCCTAAAGCACAATATACTATGTGAGAGTGAAATGGTTGATGGATGTAAGGAAGTGGTATTCAAATCCAAAGGTTGATTCATCAAGAAAGAAGGATCAAAGAGAGTGATTGCAAGAGGAGTCAAGACCCAAGATAATGTATATGTGTCGAAGGTGTTGGGAATCACGATTTCCATTAGATGAAAACCCATAGGTATTAGTCAACGATTGCATCGTCAGAGATAAGGATCCACGAGAGGTGGTTAGTCCATGTCACGAAACACACGAGGAGCATTAGTTTATCCAATGTCCAACAATCTCCCCCCCAACGCGAGCTAGGTGTGTATCGAACTCGTGACATACACTCTGATACCAATTGTTGGAAATATCGAGAGGGGGGGTGAATCAATATTTATTTTCAATTGTTATTTTTACTAGTTAACTCATTTATATTTAGAACACAAAATGAACAATAGGAATAATTGCTTTTATTAATATAATCTTTACAATAAATCAAATACAACATATATAAGGCTCCAATCTGTTGCCAACCACCAACTTGGTCTTTTGTGAGGCTCCAACCTTTAGGGCACCAACCTTATCTTCTTAAGGCACCAACCTTGTGTTTAGGAGCACCAACTCCAAGTACACCAATCCTTCCAATTCTGAGGCACCAACCCCAAGGGCTTCAACCCTATCTTGTCAAGGCACCAACCTTGTTTGTTTGAGGCTCCAACCTTCAGGGCACCAACCCTCTGGGCTCCAACCCACTACTATATTTTGTCTAGATATGTTTGATAGTAATTCTCTGCTCCCAAAATCTTCTTAACTAAATTTTGTCAATCTATAGCTTCACTGTAGTCTCCATGCTACATCATCAATGACAACCTATCTTCATATGAAGGAGTCTTCACAACTCTTCATATTGCCCACACAAAGTTTGCAAAGTTACCTCATGATGATTTCAAATAGCCATCATGATCTACAATAGTCTTCACACAAATTCAATGTGTCTACAATGAACTGCACTAAGCTCTCCACAAAAACAACTCTCTGTTTCAAGCCTCTGTTCTCATTGTCACGGTAAATGCTTCAGGAGTGATTGTTGCGGTATCTTACTTCCAAGGAACAAACTCACAAATACTTCAACACTGGTGTTGTCTACTGCTCCCTTCAACTAATGACTGATAAAACCTTATTTGGTTGGTTCGAGGTCAAACAAATCTTCATCTTCCGCTGGCCTTTTGGCTTCCTTCTTCCTGCTATGACCTTCGACTTCCTTATGTTCTGACCTTCGTGAATCGTCTTCCTTCTGTCCTACTGGACCTTCGACTTCCTTTTGTCCTGCTGGACCTTCAGCTTCCTTCTGTCCTACTGGACCTACAACTAACTCCCTTTTCGCTTGATCTTCGTTATTTTTTTTACCTTTATCGTCTACTAGACCTTTGGCTTCTCGACCTTTCAACTTCTTCTTTCGTTCGCTTGACCTTCCGGCTTCCTTTGTTCCTTCAAGTTCACGAGTTGTGAACTGTTACCTCTTCTCTGTGATAGATGCCCGAGACACGTTACCCATATGGAGGTCCGACATGCCACGTCATCACCTTTAATCTCAATCGCAATTTCCAGAGGTCTTCTCATAACATAGTCGATCCCCTATGGCCGACGGAGTGGATGCGATATGATCTTAAGCAGTTATTAATAAACCCGTCAGATCGACAACCTTGTCACAATTGGCGCTTTAACATCCCACAGGAACTAGTGACACTGTGGATGCGAAATTGTATAAAAAGTCATGTTATAGTGGTGCAGCAGGTCCGCAATATGATATCGCAATCAGAGGTTTTACCATCGTTACATCTCTTCAAGACTTGCGATATGCGACGGATGCGATATTTCTTTAGGACGTATTATAATGGTGCAGTGGGTCCACAATGTTATCGCAATCGGAGGATTTGCAGGACTTCGACTGGCACATGGATTAAAACTGGCCTTAATCCCTGCACTTGACCATGATCTAAGGATTGACTATGAGATCGAAGGCTAGGATTGAGTGCGAGACTTCAACCATGATCAAGGAAGTCTGTACTTTCCTACCCCCGCTCTTCTGATAGCTGTTGCTCTTATGGATTATCTTCGTATGACCTCTGATAACTCTGCTTATGATCTTCCATTATCGTTGTTGCTCTACTAGATCTATTGCGTCATTTGCTGTTCAATTGACCTCCTGCGTCATTTACTGTTCAATTGACCTCTTGCATCATTTGTTGTTCAATTGCTATTCAATTGACCTCCTGCGTTATTTGTTGTTCAATCATTGTTCAATTGCTGTTCAATTGACGTGTCATTGGCTATTTAATTGACCTCCTACTGTTCAATCCACTTGGGTCCTCCATATCATCATATATCAAACTTTGAGCATTATGATCATTGGGAATCAATGGGCAATCATGCATCAAAGTATTTTCCATCACAAAAACTGCTATATTGACATCAATGACAACCTAGATTAACACTTCCTTCATTATCGCCTTGACTCTTATCTTTACCTTTGCTGAAACTGGGAGCATCAAAATTTCTTTCTAACTTCCTCATATCCTTGTTGTTTGAAGCATTATCATTCTTGCTTGAGGATTCACCTACATACCTGAGACCTGATTTATCAAATGGACATCTTTGATGGCTGAGCATGTCATCCAAGGCTTGAGAGCTCTTCAAGGTTTTGTCCATTCCTTCAACCTTTTTCCTCAGGGAGACAATCTCTTCTTCAAATTTTTTGCAATCATTATTCTTCTTAGCAAGTTGTTTCTCAATCTCTTCCTTAATACGTATTGCTTCATTTTCTTCTAATTTAAGGGAGATGATATCTGACTTCATTTTGAAGATTTCTTCATTTTCCTTTGCTAGACTGCTCTCCATTTCTTCCTTGATCCTTGTAGCTTTACATGTTTCGGCCTTGATAAGGTTGATGCTAGATTTTAATTTGAAGATTTCTCCATCCTTTGCTTTTAGTTGACATATCATGGTGTTTCTCTCCTTTTCTGCTTCATCAACCTATCCTTCTATGATTGCCAATGCTTCCATTGCTTCTCAGCTCCTTGTGCTAACTTTCTTGCTTCTTGTAGTTGAGATTTGAGAGAGGAGACCTCTACCTTGTACTGACCAATCTCTTCTTCAGGTTTGTTCAGGTTCTTGTGCCTTTGTTCAAGTTGACTTGACAAGGTATATTCTCGTTTCTTTTCTTTATCTAATTGATTTGTCATGGATATGACTTCTTCATGATGCTTTCTTTTGCTTTGATGAAATTCCTTCTTAAGCTTGGTAAGCTCTTCATCCCTTTCTTGTACTTGAAGCTTGACAAGCTCAATTTTCTTCCTTGTTTGGTCTTGGTCACCAGCTAGTGCTTTCTTATTAAGTTCCTCATTTTCCTTTTTAAAATTGATAATCTCTTCCATGGCAGCCATAAGTTTAGTGAGGAGATCTTCTACAAAGTATTTTTCATTCTCTTCATTTTCTAGGTCTTCTTTAGACTTGATTTCATCAATCTCATTTTCAGCTTCTATGATGGGTTATGGATTTCCTTCTTGGTTTCCATAATATTCTTGACTGGTGGTCATGGTCAATGCTCCTTTTGAGTGAAGGTCATGAAGTTTTTCCCATATACCCTTCGCTGACGAACATTTTCCTAAATTTTTCTTTATAGAATCTGGTAGCCCATTCAAGATTGCCTTCATTGCTTTTTCATTGTACTCCTTGGATTCTCTATTCATCATGTTATCAATAATTACTAATTCCCATACTTCAATGCCTTGAGTCTTTATGAAATTCCTCATTCTTTCTTCCCATATATCAAAGTTTCCATTGAACCATGGAGCCTCCTCAAATTGATCGACTTCTATTTTAGTGGTAGAGGGAGACACATCTTTAGGAGGATTGGAGACTTTCTTCCTTGGCTTCACCATTTGTGTTATAATGATCAACCTTCAAGATGTTAGGCTTTGAGTGAAGGTATTATCTCTAATACCACTTGTTGGGAATTATGATTTACAGTATCCAACATCTTCAACAACAGTCCAAAGAATGGTTACAAGATCATGTTCTTCAATGTAGTGCTCCTGAGAAATGATCTTTATCAAAGGATGATTGTTAATATAGCTCAACAAGGAAGTCCTGTTCCAAGAAGAAATGCAAATGTTGTCAAGGATGTGAGAGCAATAATTATCATCAAAGGATCTCAAGGTAGAAAGGCTTCAGAAGTACATAAAGGAAATCTCCATCTCCAGGCACCAAAGTTTATTTTTTGGTTATTGTTATTCTTGTACAAACTTTGGACACATGGCAAAAGATTGTAGGGCTTATAATGATCCCCGTTAATCTCTGAGAAGCAATTTTGAAAGAAGAAGTCATGAATTGTTATTCATGAACAACATAGAATGCTTCAAGTGGCATAACATTGGTCATATGGCACGTAATTGTAACTTGATTTGGGCACCTTCTCAAGCTAGAACCATGCCTGAAAAGAACGTTACACAAGTATGGATAAGAAAGTAAATACAATATGAAAAATCTCCTGAACCCTCCAGCCAACAACACATGTTGTTGACTTGATGAAGATATTCTTGATATTTCGAGTGTTTGATGATGGGATTCTGCCAAAAAGAGACCATGCATATAGTTAGGGGGAGCTTGTGATTCTTGATCATTATTGTTGAAGCTATTCATGAAAGGGTCCTTATGAAATCCTTGTTGAGCTATATTAACAATCTTCCTTTGATAAAGATCATTTCTCAGGAGAACTACATTGAAGAACATGATCTTGTAACCATTCTTTGGACTGTTGTTGAAGATGTTGGATATTGTAAATCGTGATTCCCGACAAGTGGTATCAGAGCGTAGGTCACGAGTTCGATACACACCCAACTCGCATTTGGGGTGGGGTGGGGGGAGATTGCTGGACATTGGATAAACCAACGCTCATTGTGTGTTTCGTGACATGGACTAACCGCCTCTCGTGGATCCTTATCTCTGGCGATGTGATCGTTGAATAATACCTGTAGGTTTTGGTCTAACGACAATTGTGATTCCCAACAAGTGGTATCAGAGCATAGGTCACGAGTTCGATACACACTCGGCTCACGTTGGGGGGGGGAGATTGTTGGACATTGGATAAACCAACACTCCCCATGTGTTTCGTGACATGGACTAACCGCCTCTCGTGGATCCTTATCTCTAGCAATGTGATCGTTGACTAATACCTGTGGGTTTTGGTCTAACGACAATCGTGATTCCCAACAAGTGGTATCAGAGTGTAGGTCATGAGTTCAATACACACCCAGCTCGCTTTGGGGGTGAGATTGTTGGACATTGGATAAACCAATGCTCCCCGTGTGTTTCGTGACATGGACTAACCACCTCTTGTGGATCCTTATCTCTGGTGATGCAATCTTGACTAATACCTGTGGGTTTTGGTCTAACGACAATCGTGATTCCCAACAAAAGTGAAGAATGAAAAGTAAGAAGATACCAAGAGAGTACTCTTCATCATCGGATTCAGAGTAGAAGAAATCAACAGATATTGTAGTCTTCTCTTGCATGAAAGATCTTTTAGACCGCAAAAATGGATATGAAGCCTTGATAGGCTCAATGGGAGTATATGGCGCATCTTGTTTTTGCATGGAGTTAGATGTGATGTTATTGATGCTTATTTCTTTGATTATGATTTCTTGATAATGGATTTTTGCTACTGATGTTGTCTTTGCTAAGGAGTGATAATGAGGAGAGATGAAACATGTTTAGGGGGAGCACTTTATATGCTTCCAATATTTTGATGGAACCATGGTTCCTTGGAGGAGTTGGCGATGTATATGCTTATTTGATATATCATGTTGCAAGAGTAATGTTTTTGTGCATGTGGTGGTGCCATGGAGATTAGTACGATGATGCTGCATGACGGTTATATTTATGATGAATGTGTTTTCATGTTGATACTACTACTATATATGATGATGCAGTATCCTATAAAGGATCATGCTCCATATGATGGTTATTGTTGTTGCCATGAATAACTATAGAGAGTTGGTATGTTGGGCTGATTGATGTGCTATGTTGCTGGTTTATGATGATGCTAATATATGCTATTGCTGGGATGCTATGTATTGTTATGTGCTTTTGGTTACAAATGCTAAAATATTTATTTGTGGTTGATGATTTTGAGAGGATGATACATGTCTCTTATGTGATTTATATAGATATTATCTTGCTGCCATAAAGATGACATGTGGCTGATCATATGCTCTATGTCTTTATGAAAATGTATTAGACATGCATTAATGAGAGGGCTGCTATGAGAACCATGTTTGGCATATGTTGCATAATGAGTGATGAGAGTTAATCAATTTTTGTATGGGTTGTTAGTAGTGTTGTTGCAGCCATGTATTTTATGTATTATTCTTGTAAACTCTCATACTTATCATGATAGGACATTCTTGAGTCATGTATGTATTGAGAGAGAGTCATGTGAGTCATGGTTCAACCATATATAGGCTTATTGATGTAATTGTAAAAACATGTTTTATCATTTTAGAGGACATGTAATAGGCCTATGGAGCCCTATACACTATTGCATATCATTTGGTTATAGTCATTGTTCCATATGGAGTAGTCTCTCGCATATGGAAAGGAGGCATTGAAAACTATGTACATCAGTCTACATTCAACCATGGAGATGTTTGTATTCAATGGAGTATGGTTGGCCACACCGTTGTGACCGGTCATCATGTATTTGCTACTACCATGTCTAATATAGAGACATGTTGCTTCTAGATAGTCATTGTTGCAGTTGATGTATGAGTTTTCTGTTATTGGATAGTTTAGTGTGTAGAGGATGTATTTGTTGTTGCTGCTATGGAGTTGATCAGAGTTTCTATTGCTAGTTTCTATGTGTTTGTGATATGATCTGCTACTGCTATGATGGATTATGCTACTGAATGCTCATGTTGCCTATTGTCATTTTGCCTCACGAGTGAGAGATTTTATTGTTGCTGCTAATAGGAGATGTATACTATTGTTCTAGTGTGTTGTTGATTGGGCATAACTTGTGTCTAGGGGGAGTTTAGTGCACATATTTTCCAGGGGGAGTGTTGTTGTTATCCTTCAGCCTTGCACTCCATTATTCATCACCTGCATATGGTTTTTGAGTGGATTTGTTTTTGTAGTTGGATCCCATTGCATGGAGAGGAGCATATAGCATTTGTCCTTGACATGTTTTAGCCATTTTTAATTGATGTCAAAGGGGGAGAATTTGAGGATGAAGATCAATTTTCAGATGGTTGTCTTTCATATGAGGTTTCCATCAATGCCAAAGGGGGGGTGTTACACAGTAATTTGTCACCATTGGTCACCGTCCCTGTTACCCCTGTTTTCGTACATTGGAGGATACATTCCGGGACCTGTGAGCAATGACATAGCCTAAAAACACTTGCATTATGTTCCCTTGAGTATGTACTTCATGTTCCCTGAAGACACCTTCTGCAAATTATCCCTGAAAAGTGCCCTTTTTCCATTGGCGCAGGTACACAGTGTCTTATCCGCGCCAATCACTGAGATCCTTAAAAGGGGGCGCGCACATTAGCGCTCTGTCCTAGAGCAACACTCGCGCCAACTAAATTTGGTAATGATTTTTTGCCAACGCGCACCCATATGTTTTTTCCTTTCAGATAGTCAAGTCTTTTAAGGGAAAAATCCATATGATAGGGGTCGAGAGTCATCATCTATCCTTGACACCTATCCTCAGTAGCTTTTCGGAGATAATGCCAATCCACAATGGGCGTCCTGGTACATTGAATCTTCCTCCCTTCTCCATCTATAAAAGTCTGTCCTCATGCATT
>APFE030780397.1:148852-182571 GCA_000404065.3 Pinus taeda | reverse complement strand
CCATGAATTTTAAAATTTCTAATTTTGTTTGTAATTCACTTAAAATTTTAACATAAAACCATTTCCAACTTAAAAATAAATTTAATAATTTAATAATTTGTTTAAATAAACTGATATTAATAATGATGAACAATGCCACTTTAAACAAAATATATAACTAATTTATTAGTTAATTAATTTGTTATGGCACAAAATGGGTGGAGTTTATAACTTGTTATAATAACACAAAAATATATGACCATCGATTTTATTTGTAAGCATCATCACCATTTTTTGTAAGTTTGGAAATCACATGTTTCCATGATTGCTTTTAATCAATATATACTTTTAACCAATATTAATAATCACAACATCACAAGGGACTATGACCATGATTTTTTTTTAAACCACAATCATTCAATGAACATTTAAAAATATATAAAAAGTCCCACTTGATGATGATAAAATACAAACAAAATAAACATAGAATTTAAAAATTAATTTACAAATTGATGTTTTATGATCATAGAATTTTAAATGTATGTGGTTTTAGTTTACGTTATGTATTTTTTTTGTTGTGCTCTTTTTTTCCTTTGGTTGTTTGTTATGTTTGTCTGTGTATAATCTTTTTACACATATGTAATATCATATTCAGTAATTACTTTTCCAGTGTGTACAATTTGTATTCTAAAGTATTGACCTTTAGTTTGTATTTTAATTTAATAAAATCTTGTTTCTTCTACAAATGACAACAACATCATGAATGAATTTGAATTTTAGAAAGCATCACTATTCAATGAACATTTTTTTTAATTAATTATTTTTTATAATTAGATAGAATTTTTATGATGACAAAATTTTAAATGTTTGTGCTTTTATTTTATGTAATGTATGTGTTTGTTTGTTTATTCTCTTGTTTCTATGTAAACTTTAGAGCACTAGAAATACTTTTATTAGAATATGGCGTATGGATGGTATTGCCCAAATTAACTACTGACTTGATACAAGTCAAATTTATGATGATTTTACACACAAAACATAATATCCAAGAATTGCACTTCCAATTAATTGAATGTGTATTAAACTATATATGTTGAAATTAGCATTTAGTTTAACAAAATTTTATTTATATTTGCAAATGACCATGTTTTTTTTGGTTAGTATCATTATTCAACATATCTTTGACAATCAAATTATTTTATAAGTATTTTTAATTAATATATATTTATAATTAGTTACAAAGGGATGTTTCATGATGATAGGGTTTTATATTTCTGTGTTTTTATTTTATGTAATGTATTTACTTGTTTGTCTTTGCTCTTGTTTCTGTTTCTATGTCTACAAATTCTACAACAGACAGAAAACTTTCATTATAATATACCATATGGAAGGTCACTAAACAAATTGTCTATAAACTTGATACAACTAACTTCTATGATGATTTTAATTATGCATAGTATCCAATGCAAGAGATACACTTCAAATGAAGTGAATGCTTGCATTAACTTATCCATGTTCAATTTAATAAAAGTTCACTTATTTTGGTAATCGACCATGACAACATGAATGACAAAGTTTTTTTTTTTGTAACAACCACTGTACTATTCAATAGGTATTTGAAAATCAGATTCTTTTATAATTATTTATAATTTATTTATTTCCTTTTGCTTAGGAAAATCCATAGTTTTATTAATAACAACAAAAATTACATGTTGTAGATGTTGATAATGCATTCAATCATGCCAATCAATACTGGTGATCAGAAAGACCAAAAATACCGCTTCAAAATGGTGGTAAACATGTTACCCTTTTCTCCATTTATTCTTTTTAACCTTTCGCCATTCTCCCTGGGAAGGAATGGTCATTACAAGCACTAGGCAGGTCCCTTCATTCATTCTAGGATTTTCCTTATTTGAATCTGAATTTTTAGATACATGATGACATTTTGAGTCCCTTATCTACATTGCTACAGGGATCATCTCCTTCCTCAATGTGTGCGTTGGAGTTCCTAGAACTTCATGATTAACACTCCCCCTTTATACATTTTCTTGTGTATTTTTGGCTTCCTCATTGGTAGGAGGATCCATTTCTTCAACATTCTCTTCTTCATTAGGAAACTATTATGGGAATTGCCATCTCTTGGGTTTATTTCTTGCTTTCTTCCTCCTTTCAGGTGCATTCTTGGCATCAAGACATGAATTTTGAGGATGTCCAATTTTTTGTCTTATTCAGCATCTAAATGTTGTGTTCTCAAAATCTAGGAACTGTGTCGAGCACTTCTTCTTGTCTGTCAAGAGAATATAATCCGACAATCCTTTGTTGAGGTCCACCTCCACATAAATTTTGGCAATTGTGTAGATTTGTTCCTCAATAATTGTGTATCTTTATTTATGTATCACCCTAATATGTTCCTAGTGGATTCTATCACTTTATGGATCCATAACTGTAGGGGTAGACTATGCAATCTAAAGAAAACTGACATTTTAGATACTACCATTATATTAGCGTCGAAATATGGGAACCAAGGGGTGACAAAAGGTCCCTCAAAGCCCCAAGACCATGGACTACCTTGCAATATATATCAACAATCCTCTCACGATGCAAATTTTACTATGAAAAAGCCCATGGAGGAAAGGTGAATCTCACAATTTATTGTCTAATTTATGAATATCCAATGGAGGAGATCCTCTTTTTTTGGCCAAAATTGTTGAATATGCATGGTATTTCTTGAGATTCATATGTTTTGAAAAAATAATTTGTTTATGGTAGATCTACTGTGATTACTTAGAATTCACTTATTTTTCCACT
This sequence comes from Pinus taeda, assembly GCA_000404065.3. NCBI lineage: Eukaryota > Viridiplantae > Streptophyta > Pinopsida > Pinales > Pinaceae > Pinus > Pinus taeda. The sequence goes on along the minus strand of APFE030780397.1, from coordinate 179,784 downwards.
ATGTAGGGGTTGGGTATATTGTGTGTCGGATCTGGTGTTGTTGAGGAACCAAATTCCTTTGAGGATATGTATGAACAAAAAGCCTCCATTAACTTGCCCTTGATTTCATTCTGCTCCTTTTTGAATACTAGATTTGGACGCTCCCACTATGAAGTTTGAATTTCTTGGTCGAGGTGATCCTCCCCGAATCTTAAAGTTTAATATATGGTGGATGACGTGAGGATGTTATAATCTTGTAACATCACATCTTCCTGGATGGATTTCCCTCCAAAGATAAGACTTTGTAGGAGCATAGGGATACCCTGAGTATGCATGATTGTGTTCTTTAATTGTTTGACATGATCTGTGGCCCGAACCCAAAATAATATTGATTTTCCATTTTGGTATTTGATAAAAAATTGGTAGGCCACTAGATCGAGTGCCCATACTTGACAGTCACATAGATATTTAGTATAATCAATGGATATGTGTGGAGATGGAAAGAGTGAGAGTGATTTGCATGGCAGTATTGACTTCATAAATGATGGCGAGACCACTAAATCCACCCACTTTGATGGAGTAAAAATCTAAATTTGCAAAAACCAAAGCAGACTCTCTAGATCTAACACTAATCCTCCATTTCGACAACCTAATGTGCTCATGGGATTGAGAATATCCAGATCCAGTATCTTTAACAATAGATATATGAAATAGAGTGCTAGATGTAGAAGATTCACTTTTGTAGCCAATATTTTTCCTTTAAATCTCACTGATATTTGTCTTGTGACTAAGAACAGACAATTATAAGATTTTTGCACTAGAGTCACCTTAATCCTACATAGGCCCATTCCCAAATCATGAATGTGATTCCCTTTGCTTCCTTCTATGCCATCGTGTACATACAAGGTGAGAAAATACTTTGCATCGACGATCTGGTGAATGATACAACCAAGAGTTGGGGTTATTAGTGTCCATCCCCGCATAAGAGACTGAAACCGATATTTACTCCATTGAAAAAATCCATTATTAGACCTATGAGTAGTGACATTGTGTCCTAGCAATTACGCGAAAGGTGGATTTGATGTTTGAAGAATCATGACTACATAAGGAAAGCGAAAACATTGGGAAACCCTAGGCATTGCACCGAGCTCGTCATCTTGACACAGTTCCCCTATCAATATTTAATTTGATTTTTTAATTAATATATTCTTATCCTACATTTTAATAATTTTTTTTATTTAATTCAATGATTGTAAGTTCATAATTAGTGCATTAGTTAGGTGATTTTTTATGCTACAAAATGGGTGGAGTTTATAACTTGTTAAATCTATTTAGTACAAAATCAAAATTTCACAAATATTTTTAGTCAATAAACTTTATAGATACAAATGACCATGACAATACCATAGGTAACAATGACTATAGATTTTCCTTGTAAGAATCATCACCAGTTTTTGTAATTTTGAAAATCACAAGTTTGCATGATTTCTTTTATTCAATATATACTTTTCAACAATACAAATAATCACAACATCAGAAGTGACTATGATCATGAATATTTTTTTAACCATGAAATTCAATGTAAAACTAAAAATATATCAAATGGCCCTCATGATGATGATAAATACAAACAAAATAGACATGAAATACAAAAATTAATTTACAGATTGATGTTTTCTGATGATAGAATTTTAAATTTATGTGCTTTTATTTTATGATATGTATTTGTTTGTTGCACTTTTTTTTGTGTGTGGTTTTTTGTTTGTGTATAATATATTTACACATGTGATATCATATACAATAATTACTTTTAGATGAGTAGAATTTGTTTATTAACTTTTTAATCTTTAAATTCCTATTTAATTTACTAAAATATTATTTTTTCAACATCATGAATGAATTTGAAATTTTGTAAGCACCAATATTCAATGCACAATATTCTTTATAAGTATTTTTAATTAATATGATTTTTAGAATTAGTTATAGGTTGATGTTTTATGATGATAGAAATTTAAATGTTTGTGTTTTTATTTTATGAAATGTATACGCTTGTTTGTTTATGCTCTTTCTTGTGTATAATTTTAGAACACAAGGATTTCATTAGAATATCCCTTATGGAAGGTCATTGCCCAAATTGTCTATTGACTTGATACCTTTATGATGATTTTACACAAATAAATAAAATATGGAAGAATTACAGTCCCAATTAATTGAATGTGTATTAAACTATATATGTTCAAATTAGCATTTAGTTTAACAAAAATTCATTTATTTTTCCAAATGACCATAACATCATGAATGGCTATGGATTTTTGTAAGTATCACTATTCAGTGCATCTTTGAAAAGTATTTTTAATCAATATATATTGATAATTACTTACAAATCCATGTTTTATGATGGTAAAATTTCAGATGTTTGTGTTTTTATTTTATGTAATGTATTGACTTGTTTGTATGTCTAATAAATTCTTAAACACAATAAAAATGGTGTTAGAATAACTTGATACAAATAATTTATATCATGATTTTAAGCATGGATAGTATGAAAAGCAAGAATTACACTTCAAATGAATTGAATTTTTGCATAGCTTATCTATGCTCAATTTAAGAAATTTCACTTATTTTGGTAAATGACCATGACATGATGAATGAAAATGTATTTTTTTTTTTAACCACCACTATTGAATGTGTGTATTTTAAAATCACAATTATTTTGAATTAATATATTCTTATAATCAATTACAATTTTATGTTTTATGATAGAATTTCAAATGTTTGTGATTATAGTTTATTTTGTGCATCTGTTTTTATTTGTACACATATAATCATTTAACCCATACACAAAGATCATATATAACAATTACACTTTAAACAAATTGAATTTGATATTAACATATTTTATGTGCAAATTTATGTGCAAATTGATATTCAATTTAACATCATCCCATTTATTTCTACAAATTATCATAACATCTATTAATTAACATATATTTCAATAAAATAAATAAGTATAATATCACAAATGATTATTATGATAAATGTTTTGCAAGCACAACTACTCAAAACATTTAAAAAAATATACCACAAAACATTTATCATAATTTGCAAGAACTTATGTACTTTAGAAATTAATTAGATGGAAATTGATGCTTTATAATGATAGAATTTTAAAATGTGTTTTTTATTTTTAGTATAGATTTATTTATTGTGTTATTTTTTTCCTTTTCGTAGCATGATTTTATGCAAATGACACTCAAATTCGAGTTTGTACGGTCATGCTATTCGGGGTCAAAGTTTTCGTCAAACTTAACCAAGTGGCCAAGTTTTACGAGGCGAGAAATCCACGGAGACCCTATGCACAGAATTCGTCCATCAATGCGAGTGAATTTGTAGGATGGTTAATTTTTCCAATTATCCTTATTTTCGGCGAATTTAAAAATGGTCAAGTTTGTTTAAAAAACCTATTAAAAATGGCGAGCGAGCCAATCCCACTCACCCAACCGAAGAACATTGTTATATTTTAAAAAACCCAAAGAAGGGTCAGCGGGTCACCACCCATGTCGAAACCCACCATATAAAAGCATATTATATGTATTGGGTGGCCTGAATGCTGGTGGACCTGAACCCACCTCCATAAAGATGACACATGGTGCAGTTTGGAGGCAGCAAAGCTTCAATCTGGCTAGCCTACCTCTTGGGTGCCTCCATATTTCAAAATATATGACAGTAGTTCCAATGGACCCAACCACATGCCACAAAAAAAAATGAGTACAAAATTGTATTTACTATGTGGGGTGTGGCAATATTGAACCGCCGACCACTCTCACTATTAACGACTCTTCCACTGTTAGGCCAAATAACAAAATTTGTTTAATCCACTCGTAAACCTACATATATGCCTGAAATTTTTGTTTGAAGGAGCCATGAGAGGAGAGAGTGTGTGGAACCCTGAACGTGGAGGATCTCAAGATGCTTAAAAGATTCCCTTGAGGTCTAGAGGTGCTAGTGACCAAATTCGACAAGAGGATAGTCATTTTTTCAAGTTTTCTTACCTGAAGTCCATCCATGCAGACAAAATATTCATTTGAGCAAGACGAATGTATGTGCCCAGTGATAAAGAATCTTTGGAGAATCTTGTGGAATCTTAAAGATTCCCTTGGAGGCAGATTTTTTATCGAGGCAGAATGCTGTCAACCTTATAGTCATTTCTCACATAATTTCACAAGGAGCACATTAGTGTGCTCCAAATATTTGTATGAGCAGTAGATTACCTAACCATCTTCTGGAATGAATCTCTAGGTGAATCTTCAAGATTCCCAAGGGTACCAAATTTGATGGTGTAAGAATAGACAAGTTTACATTTCATTTTACACCACTCATCAATAGAATTAAATGGTGTAGCCCGTTTCAGCAACTGAGGTTTTAATTTTTTGGCAATCTTTAAAAGTGGAGGTATAGGATGTAGTCATGTTATATCTTTCGTCATGATTTCCTAAGATGATGTCTTTATTGTTGAGATCTCTGATTACCATTATGTTGAGGGACACTTGTTGCCACATTATGTGAAATTTTTTTAGCTTCTCATGTTGAAGGAGGACCCATTTGAGTGAGGGTTCCTGTAGGGAGAGAATCTTATGGAGAGACACAACACTCGGTTTAAATGTATTTTTCCTTGTAATGATAAAGAATGTACTATGTAGTCATGATCACCTTGTAGCATGAATGAAGTGACCTCCACTCTCTTGACACTGGGCCTGAAGACATAACCCATGATGCGTGAACTCCATTAACAATGTGTTTTTGCTCATTCATTTGATGGTTGTTGTTATGTTTCGTATTCTTTACAATATACACAAGTGGTATATCATTCTCTTTTAAATTCAATTCTACTAGCATCATAGAAGTAGAATATCTTGGATAATTCCAGTAGCTAAAGAGATTTGGATCAAGTTTGGTATCATAGCGGTCTTCTCATTGATGTGAACTGTGAGTTTGATTGATTGGAAGTGCAACAAGAATTGAAATGGAATCATTCTTGTGGAATTTTGTTATGTTGTCATGTTCAAGAGTTAGTGTGTTGTATTGAAGAATTATGATAAAATGTTCTTTCGTGTTGTCTTCATGACAGTTTCATACTATGGTATATCCTTTGCATTTTATTTTTTAATAATTTCACCATCCAATTTTACATTGAGTTGAAGAGAATCTATTCCAATTTGTTAAACCTACTTTTACTTACAATGTATGGTAATCATATGTATATTTTTGTGTTGTCTTCATAATTAGTTGTTATCATATTTATATGGATCCTTTATTTTCTTCTTTTAGGTTCTTTTTTATTCTTGAGTGGTTTTTCTTAGTAGCCTATCCTCTTTTTTCAAAACAATAACAAAATCATTTTTTCTCTTGAAATAGAAAAAAGGATTACATGCTTAGCCCTTCAGCTATGCCCAATGGGAAATTAAAAAAAATACGGAACTAATAAAAAATATGCCTTAGTATGTATTATCTTACGGTACTTATCTTAATTTTTGGTTGTTTAAAATAACTGAATGAGTAGGAATTTTTGGTAAAATATGCCGAAATTAGTTTTCACGAAAATTTTGCAATACATGAAATGATTACATATTTAGCACTTTGGCTATGCATGATGGAAACTTAAAAGCTGAGAAAAACTATGAAAAAGAGATACCCTGGTATGCCTTAGTCAATGGTAGCAAGTTTTAGTTTTCATTACATTTGTAACAACCCCGAGGACTACGATTATTTAGTAAAATATCCTTTAGTTATTTTCCATGAACTTAGTATCTTTTGGAACTTTGCAGATTGCCAAACATTTTTTATTGTATTTACCTTTAACACTGGCGTTGGAAATGAAGTTTGTTTGTAGTTATAGGGATAGATAAGGAAAGGTTATCTCTTACTTCAATTAATTTCTTTATTGCAACTATTGTTTGACTTTGTCATGCATTTTTTTTTTTAGGTTAGTTTATTTTTCATCATTAGTTTTGTAACGAGTAGATATATGTGAAGACATTTTTTGGAAAGAGTTAGGGATTTAATTGACAATGATTGACAATGTGAAAGTGAACATTCAACATTAAAATTTGTTAGAAAGAAATCGCAGGATGGATGCATCTTAATTGGTTAACCATCTAAAATCATTTCATTATTTATTTTCTACCTTGTCTTCGAGGTGGTTTACAAAGGTTCATTGATATTTTGAGTAGAAAAACTATTATTTTGAGGTGGAGAGTTGAGACACCATTGATAACGTCAAGGAAACTATTTGACATGAAAGAATACATTTTATGTAGTGATGTTTAGCCTTTCTAGCAAGCAACTAGAGGATGGTTGTCTCTTAGGTCATTATAACATCTAAAATTAATCAACTCTTCACTTATTTTTGTGTTTGAGAGAAATTTTCATGAGATCATCAAATATTTCTCTCTGTTAGAAATCAATGATAAGATGATAGAATTGTGGCCAATTATAATATTTAGGACAAACTATTCTACTTATTTTCCTTCATCTGAAAGGGGTTAAGAGGCGAAACAATATTTAATCTATTTCATTCCCCTGTGAGGACACCAATCCTCTGTAAGCACCAAATTACAATAATTCTTGGCTCCAACATGAACCAAGCCTTCAATACACCATAAAATGGACTTCAAATCAAGCCTAAACTAAATCTTCAAAGGCAAAACTCAACCCTAAACTTGGCCTTCAAACAATAGAGCACATCCTCTGAAACTTATATTTCAAACCACATAACTCATTCCTTTAAAATTGTTTTTAAAAGCTAAAATATTGAAAACTAAAATTTGTTAGAAAGAAATTGGAGGATGGATGGGCCTTAATTTATTAACCATCCAAAACCATTTTATGCTTTATATTTTACTTCATATTAGAGGTGGGTTACAAATATTTAGTGATATTTTTAGTAGCAAAACCATAATTTTGAGGTGGAGAGCTCAGACACCATTGATAATATTAACGAAAATATTTGACACGAGGGAATACATTTTTCCTAGTGATGTTTAATCTTTCTAGCAAGCAACTAGAGGATGGTTGTCTCTTAGGTCATTATAACATCTAAAATTAATCAACTCTTCACATGGTTTTGTGTTTGAGAGATATTTTTTTGAGATCTTCAAAGATTTATCTTTGTTATAAAGATGTGATAAGATGATATCATTGGGGCCAAGAATAATATTTAGAGAAATCTATTCTACTTCCTTTCTTTCATCTACAATGGATTAAGAGGCGAAACAATGTTTAATCTATTTCATTCTCTTGTGAGGACACCAATCCTTTGTAAGCACAAAATTACAGTAATTGTTGGCTCCAACATGAATTGAGACTTCAATACACTAGAACATGGACTTCAAATCAAGCCCAAACTAGATCTTCAAAGACAAAACTCAACCATGAACTTGGCCTTCAAGCAACAAAGCATGTCCTCTAAAACTCAACTTTCGAACCACATAAGTCATTCCATTAAACTCATCTTTCAAAAAAACAATATTCATCCCTGAGAAAAAAGAACTCAAACATTCAAAAAAATCTCCCCAAGATCAATGCGAAAACACCTTCAAAATAATGTGCCAAAAACCTTCCATAGAAAACTACATGAACTCAAATTCACTTCATTTATTCTTAGTTCATGAGGTATGAATTTCAGACCTACTCCTTGGATCTCCTAAAACAATAACAACATAATTGAGTCGGGTTGTTACATATGCTCATTCTCACATATATTTATGTGTGTTTGGATGTTGGGTTAGGGCTATCTTGTTGTAATGTACAATGAATATTAAAACATTCATTTCTCCTAAACCATGAGGATTTAGATAAAGTTTCATATACTATTGGAAATGTATTGGAATAATATTTCTAACCATATATCTTATGCTACCATGTGATCTAGGTAATTGGATAAAATATGCCTTCAATATAGGGTGTCCAAATGGGGCCTACTTCTACTTTGGTTGGGTCATATTGAAAAACATTTCATATCTCCTCATTCCTATGGAATTAGAGGGAGTTCCATACAACATTGGTAATGTATCATAATATGTTATTTGACTATTTAAATTCCTCTTTCACTTGGATGACCCTTGATGTCAATAACAGCCACTTTCAACACTCACAACTTCTAACCTAAGAAAAAGTAGAATATTGTGTTCTATATGCATTTTGATGTTCATATGAGTGAGGCTGTAATAGGTCTAGTTTGATGATTATTGGATTGCAAATGCCCATTAGATTAAATTTCAAATTTTAGTGGAACAGGATTATCACTGTTCATGTTCCAATATTCTTTCTTCCATTTCGATGCTTCCTCTTGATGGGGATTATATTTGTTATAATTCTGGACCCCCATTACAAGAAACATGTCTACCGTAACACATAGACCAATATTATTCATCATGATTTTGGCTTTATTCCCTCCATCACAAGTTAAAATACGTTAGTTGCACTATGATATGTCACCAGAACTATCGGTTATCGAAAACATTCGCTACACAGTGCAGTCATTTCTCTCGATTTTACATTTCCACATTAAGAACTGAAACCGTTGAATCATTTTCATATGAACATTCATTGGATGGTTTGTTAAGCACAGTTTTTAAGGTTCCAGTGTTGACAAGGTCGATGATCGGTGCGGGGTTGACTCTCGCCGACCCATTGTTGACTGCATAAACCACTACGTATTTTTCTTGGTGCTAACCAATTTTTTTGGAAAATGTAACTTATACATCATCCCAATGTTATGACTTCTAGTTGTTGTATAACACATGTGTCATTAAATTATTTTTGTTCATGGTGTATTTTGGGGCCGACCGTTGACCGTCCTGTGCAGGTCCAACCCTTGTTGACCTTGTGTGATGTTACATTTTGTGGTTGATTGAGACCGTGACCATAAAATCTGGGTAGGTCCTTTCTTTGTGACCAACCAAAAGAATTTGAATTGCTTGGTCACATACCTAATTGGTCATTCCATGGGTACCATGCGGCACTACCTGATTGTGCCATATGGTCACCTGCCATTGGGCCACAAAGCACAATCACCTGCACATGTCACATTGTCTCTGCCTCATCCAAACCTCTTCAGTTACCAAAATTAACCAAAATATTTTACTTCTGTGATGTTAGCAGAATTGCGTTCAAAAGACTAAATATGTCAAACGACTATAAAAATTTTCCCTTTTCGAAACCATCTGTTGTGAAACCAGCTCACAAAAGTATAGAAAAGATAGAACAATGCCTTAGAAATAAGCCTCTTCGAGAGGGAAACCTACTTTACATTACAAAAATGCACAATTCTTAGATGATACAAATGACAAGACCTCCTTCCTATACATAGGAGTCTAAGGGGTTATAGTATAATCAGAGCTGACATAACAATAATAATGTGAGGGCACAATAATAACAATAGCGATCTTTTATGCGGCACACTAATAAAAATATGGGGACTACATGGGTGTACATTTTATAAATTACGTTATTTATAAAGGATATGTTTTACATTGGAAAAAATGTTCTTATACATTAAAATTTGATCATTCTTGTTATATATATGTATATATATTTTATTATATATGAAGAATAATTACTAATAGTGTATATATTAAATTGATTGTGATACTTGTATGTTTGCATTGTGTATGTTGAAACACTGTAAACGTAGTTGTATCAAGTGATTAATAGTTAATGTAGTGAATAATGTTTTTCTCATAAAATGACTTATACCAATTCAATTGGAAGACCATGTAGTGCTAGGGATGAGGATTAAAATGAGGCATTGATTGGTAACATTTCTCTTCAAGTGTAAATCTACTAGCACCAGTGGGATCACCACCTTTTTTCCCTAAAATAAGCTTTCGTCAATTTATTTATGAAAAGGTTTGATTGAATTAATATTTTCTTAATGTTGTGAATGATTCATTTTCATTTGTTTAAAATTTTCTATTTTATAATGGCTAAGATCTATACTATATAAAAATTTGTTCTGATAACAATTAAAAGAGCTCCTCTTTGCTTCGAGATTATAATCTCTACTAACAGGGTTAACCAAGCGAAGGTGGAAGCGTAAAAACAATTTCTAATTATGATTTGTTGTAAATGTTCCAATTATCTTTTTAATGCTTCAATGGATAATGCAAAAAAAAAAACCATATGTTAAAAATATGAAGAAAATAAAAAAATAACCGAATACATTTTTAAAAACAAGCAAAAAAATTAAAAATCTTGAATTATAAGTAAAATTCAATATAATAAATAAACATTAAAATATAATACAATAAAACTATGAGAATTAAGCTAATCATGTATTTACAAAGCACATGGATTTATTGACAAAACAATTACTAAAACTACTTGAGCAATTTCAAACATAGTGGACTATAAAATGTAAACACATATATTAACCATCACATATTGACAAACAAATTCTCACATTTATATGCAATTTCAATAACACACAAAATTAAAATTTAGATGAAGATATATACAATTTTAAATTTTTAAATATTAAACAGACAATATATAAATTAAAATCTGCATTATGAGTAACATTGAAATTAATAATTCAAGACAACAAAAACATGATTGCAATTTCAAATAATGCACAAAATTCAAATTTAAATAATGAAATATACAATTTTGAATTTTTAAATATTAGAAACAAAATACAAATTCAAATAAGAAAACACATATTTTAAAATCCCAAATAAGGAAACACACATCAGACAATTTCAAGTCAATACAAAAACTAACACTCATATATTAAATAAACAAACACACAATATACAAAATAAAACATGCATTTTATATACAAACTCAAATTTAGGTTGTGAAATTATTACAATCACAATTCAATAAAACAAACACATAATTATAATTTCAATCCACATACAATACAAATATTCATAAATAAATATCCACAAACTCACTCACACATATATATTCAAGTTCTATTAAAAAGAGATACAGAGTACACGTTCAAATAAATACACACTCAATATACAAATTCAACTAAATACACAACATACAATTTCAAAGAACTAATTGTGCATTAGACAATTTCAAGTCAATAAAAGAAAACACTTAATATGCAACTTTAAGAAAAAAATAAACACAAAATATACAAATTAAAATCTGCATTATGCATACACATTCAAGTTCTATTAAAAAGATATACAGAGTACATGTTGAAATAAATAAACACTCAATATACAAATTCAACTAAACACACAACATACAATTTTAAAGAACTAATTGTGCATTAGACAATTTCAAGTCAATGAAAGAAAACACTAATTATGCAACCTTAAGAAAAAAATAAACACAAAATATACAAATTAAAATCTGCATTATGCATACACATTCAAATTCATCAATACAACAAAAACACATGATTGCAACTTCAAACAACACACAAAATTCAAATTTAAATATGAAAATATACATTTTTTGAATTTTTAAGTATTAGACACAAAATACAAATTGAAATAGAAGAACACATACTTTACAATTCCAAATAAGGAAACACAAATCAGACAATTTCGAGTCAATACGAAAATAAACACTCAAATATTAAATAAGAAAACACACAATATACAAAGGACAAGTTCAAATAAACAAACACACAATACACAAATTCAACTAAACACACAACATACACTTTCAAATAACTAATTAGGTATCCTACAATTTCAAGTCAATAAAAGAAAACACTCCAATATGCTTATGCAACTTTAAGAAAAATAAACTCACAATATACAAATTAAAATATGCACTATGCATACACATTCAAATTCATAATTCAATACAACAAAAACACATGATTACAATTTCAAACAACACACAAAATTTACATTTAAATAAGGAAATATACAATTTTAAATTTTTAAATATCAGACACAAAATACAAATTCAAATATAAGAACACATATTTACAATTCCAAATAAGAAAACACACAATATACAAAGTAAAATGTACAATTTATATACAAATTCAAATTTATGTTTTGAAATTAATTACAATCACAATCCAATACAGCAAACACACAATTGCAATTTCAACCCACATGCAATGCAAATATTCATAAATAAACATTCACACACATATATATATGTAATTTGAAATAAAGAAACATATAGAGTACAAGTTCAAATAAACAATGACACAATATACAAATTAAAATCTAGATTATGCATATACGTTCAAATTCGTAATTCAATACAACAAACACATGAATACAATTTCAAATTACATACACATATTCATAATTAATATTCATACAACCACTCACATACATATGGAATTTCAATTAAATAAAAATACAAAATACAACTCCAAATAAGCAAACAAACAATATACAATTTTGTGTTGAAATACAAACAAAAATAATCATTGTCAAAACCACTCACATATATATTCCATTTCAAACAGGCAAACACACAGCTCAAATTCGTAATTCAATACAACAAACACATGAATACAATTTCAAATTACATACACATATTCATAATTAATATTCATACAACCACTCACATACATATGGAATTTCAATTAAATAAAAATACAAAATACAACTCCAAATAAGCAAACAAACAATATACAATTTTGTGGTGAAATACAAACGAAAATAATCATTGTCAAAACCACTCACATATATATTCGATTTCAAACAGGCAAACACACAATTCCACTAACCCACGCACACACAATTTAAAATGAACAAAGAAATATGGTACAATTTCAATTCAAAACATCAACATAAATACATAAAACATTTTGAAAATCACAAACATATATATACCATTTCAAAGAAGTAAATATATAAGAAATGGATTTATAAATACGTATTCTCTCATTAGATTATATAAAATAATGCAATACAGAAGGCTTTAAAAATCAATGAAAAGAAAAACAAACAAAAAAGCACCAATATGAATGGTTTGTTAATTAGAGAGATATTTAGTGTTTTCCAATACATTGTGGAAGGTTGTGTAATTTGTATTTGGATAAAATATTTTAAGGTTTTTTAATTATGAGAGTGTTTTTGGTTAAATGCAATTGTAATAAGTGTTGTAATATAAATGGATGATCACGGAAGTGTAAGATGACCTTCTTCAAATATAAATGGTGTAAAGTAAATGCATCTTAAAAAAATGTGTTGTGACGCGTATGAGTTGAAAGAAAAGTAATCAACACAAACAAAAATTAGTTCACTACTGAAAGAAAAATGGAGCTCATCCTCCTTAACAGTTGTAAGGAGTTTAGCCCCTTCCATAAAAAATAACTTCTCTTACAATATTTAAAATCAGAAAAAATAATATATAACTACATCAATATTTATTTTGGGCAAAACTCTTTTTACATACAGTACCATACAAATATTAAAGAAAAACCATATATTTTAAATAAAATATAACAAAAATTATCAACTTCTCTTATATATAAAAAGAATGATCATTCCTATACATATATTTAATATAATGAAAAGAATATGAATTTACTTTGTTCACACTTTTTCTAAAAGTATATGATTTCTTCAAAACAACTCCAAAAAAATGCATTAATAGAATATGAGATTGAGAGTTTATTTTAAATTTCTTTTCGTGATCCACAAACTAATAAACATAATTTTTATTTTTAAATAAAAATATATATTATGAATGATGATTATATGTGTAATCAATGATATATTAAATTTGATTTTGAAAACGTAGGATAAGTTATTCCAGTTTATGAAAAATAAAAGTAAAAAACAATTCATTTCATTTTATCTCACTTCAATTATCTCTATGAAAAACCATTACAAATGGCAGACGGGCATAATTGACTCTCCAAAAAAGGCTGTATGTGATACAGGATTGAGGTGAACCGAAACAGGGCTATATAACATAGAATTCCCAATTGACGCGAAAGAGCTGACCTGAGCTGAGCTGCATTGTTATTATTTTTTTAAAAGTTGAATAAAGCAATGATAAGAAAGAGAGTTGTATTAATATTTTGGAAATTTATGCATTATTAATTTGAAAAATTAATAAACCAATGACAAGGAAAGGGTAACGAAACTGGGTCAGGTTGAGGTTGAGCCAGTAAATTCATTGGTGCCCTTAATTGACAAGTTAAAATTGATTCAGGGTATGGTTTTTTATTTAGTTACAAATAAAAATTACAAGGCTTCAAAACCATGGATTGAAAACCATGGATTGAAGTAGCACATTAACACACAATGTATTTGGCTTTAACTAGCACTAATGGTACAGGGCCTCGCTAATACTGGAGGGAAATAAATGAGTAGAAATGGTAGAGGGACTAGCTAATCGTGGAATGGACGGGACTGGACTTGATGGGGTTTAATTGACATGTTAGCATTGTTTCAGGGTGGGTTTTAATTGGTTACTGATAAAATATATAAGGGTTAAAAACCATAGATTACAATATCAAATAACACAATACAAAGTAGGTTATAATAAAAAAATAACACGAATTAAATTTATACACAGCACAGCAGGCAATAATACAAAAATTCGGGTAAAAATAACATACGGCGCACAATACAGTCAAAGAAGCCACACGTTAAGCTAAATCCAGAGATATGCATCGATTAAATCCATGAATGAAAAATTTAATGTAATAGAAATGGTAGGGTAGGGTAAAACCATTTAGTGGAAAACAGAGCCCATCAAGTGTAAAATTCTTGGAGAGAAAACAATGTCATAAATCCAGCTCGCACAAGGGTATTACAAATTATTGAGGAAACCGAGCTTTAAATCTATGTGTGCACAAGGCGCAATAAACAACACGTTAAAGCCAAAAGCATCAGGTTGAACCAATACACAACACAATATACAATATGAGTTATACCTAAAATGGAAAAAACCGACATGTTAAACGAACAAATAACACAAGACACAGAAACGAAGTTAGGTCGAAAAGAAAGCATGGGTTAAACTAATAAGAAGAGGTTATATCGGATAACCACAAACTAAATTAAACTATTATGGGTTAAACTAATAAAGAAGAAGTTAAACCGGAGAACCACAAACTAAACCAAACTAATACGCAGCACATTAAACCCAAAAACAGAGGTATGGGAAGTGATTCAAAAACGCAGTGATGCTTGAATTTGCAGGGGATGCGATAAATTCGTGAAGCTAGAGCGGGAAGTGATTCAAAAACGCAGTGATGCTTGAATTCGCAGGGGTTCGCAGGGGATGGGATAAATTCGTGAAGCTAGAGCAATAGAGCCATAGACCGATTAAACCCAAATACAGAGCTATGGGAAGTGATTAAAATAGCCAGTGATACTTGAATTCCTAAGGGATGGGGTAAATTTGTGAAGCTAGAGCCAAAGACCGATTGAAGCGATGAAGGAAAAATAAAATGTAATAAAAATTATCGAGGAGGCCTATTGAAGAAAAAATTAAATCTATTAGAAATTTTTGAGGTGGAAGCAGAGCGTTAAACTAATTCAAAGAAGACATACACAAACAAGGCCATCTCTGCATACCTCGAATTGGACTTCGATTTCATCTCTTCAGCGAGATAATTAGGATCTACGAGGTAGGTTTTGAACAGCAGCAACGTCAACCACCTATTTCTTTATTTTCATTCATTTCCCTGAAGAAATGAAAATACAAGGTTATGAAATTGAATTAGTTGTCACAGCAAAGCCCACAGATGAACAAAAGGATTGAACTGAAATTAAATAGAATTTGATCCATACCATTCCTTTCCTGAGAGATAATTGATCTCGGTGAACCCAAACAACTGTTAAAAAACTCAACTTCCCTGCCCTGCCGGGATAATTGATCTCTATGAACCCAAAAAACTGTTAACCAGATCACCTGCCCTACGTTGCCCTGTTCTGCGCTTCTTTTGCCAGCATCAGCCTTCTACTCTATCCCACACAACCATGACTGACTCAAACATGAACTCGACCTGCACCTAGACACAAACAGACCCAATCTCAAACCACACAGACAACCAAACACACACAAGCATAACATGACAAGATATGCACAGAGGAGGAGGAAGATGCTCGAAAAATGATCAGAGTTAATATATATGTAGGGATTCCCAGCACCCTTCAACGGCTACAAGAGTTTTACCGCCTATACCTGCTCTGTCTTCAATTTTATGTACAGAGGAGGAGGAAGATGCTCGAAAAATGATCAGACTTAATATATATGTAGGGATTCCCAGCACCCTTCAACGGCTACAAGAGTTTTACCGCCTATACCTGCTTTGTCTTCAATTTTATAGTTCCTGTTTCTTTTTCAATTTCAATTGAATCGGCGCCTTTTTGAAAATAGGTTGTTGGGTGGATGATTTTTTCGTGGAGTTGTTTTTGTTTTTTCGGGTTGTTCTTTTCATTAATGTTTTCTTTTTTTTTCATACCCTTCCAAACCCACATCTTGCAAATTAGAGCTTCATTCATGGTTTTATCGTTTTTTATTTACTCACATAATTACGTATGGGGGATTCAATTCTCATTTTTTGGACATAGCATATTATGTTATTTATCTTTAATTTTATCTAATAGTTATATGATGGGATATTAATGTTATTCTCTTTTTTTTTTTTTTAAATTGCAAAGCATCTTGATAAATTTGCAAAGTTGAGTTTAAAAAGTTTTAAAAGCAACAAATATTTACAATGAAGGGGAATTAGTGTAGCCATATAAACAATAAAAGTGGAAATGAAAATGTGTACACCCACGTATTAACAAATCCTTACAATGAAGGGTGAGGTCTTCTATTTTGATAGGAGTTACAGTTTTGAGAATGGCAACGAATCTTTACAATGAAGGGCAAGGTCTTCTATCTTGATAGGAATTGTATTTTAAAAAAAGGAAATGAATCTTTACAAGGAAGGGCAAGGTCTTAAATTTTGATAGGAATTAGTGTAACCATATAAACGATAAAAGTGCAAGTGAAAATGTGTGTGCCCACATAATAACAAATCTTTACAATGGAGGGCAAGGTATTTGATATTGATAGGAATTAGTGTAGCCATATAAACAAAATGGCTAGTAAACAAAACACTTACGTCATGATATATTTCACATTACCAGGACTAAAAAAAATCATGAAGATCTCAAAACCCATAATTAAATCTAATTGGTTCTCTATCAGGAGAAGAATGTACCCATTTGTTTTTCCTTCATCCCCCAAGTAATATGTAGGTCTTTATGAAGATGTTGATGAGCTCTGATGTGAATGCTAAAATTCAACACAAGGAAGCAATTCCTCTAGATTAGAAATGGTTGATCTTTGTTGGAATAAGACACCTTGAGATACTACTTTTACAGGTTTATCCTAAAGGAATTGACTCTCCCATGAGATCTTTTTCTATGTGTTGGTATGCAAATTTTTCTCAACCACTTCAACATGAGAGTTAGAAAAAATTGACAATGATAAGGAACACATTTTAGATAAGGATGGAATATCTCCATAACCATACATATTGATCTTTCTTGATAAGCAAGGCCAACTCCTATAACTGAGGGAAAATTATTGGCCTTAACAATGGTGTAAAAACTACCCTTAATGAGGTTTCACAAATAGTGGAAGAAAAGATGTTCTAGAGAAAGATAATTATAGGTTGAGCTTTCTTGACAAGTATGGGCAACTCCTATAAGTAAGGGCAATATTATTAGCCTTAAAAATGGTGTAAAAAGTACATTTAATGAGGTTGGCACCATCGTCACAAATAGTAGAAGCAAAGATCATATTCTTTCCATTTTCGTTTTATACTTATTTTAAACAATCAATAGGTATAACTGCCAAAAATTTCTCACGTGACTCAGTTATTCTACTTTTCTTTTATCTCCACCTATATACTCATCATATGAAGTTGTCTAGTTGCTGTAATTATTTGGAGGCTTTTTGTCCCTGTGTCTTCCATAAACTTTTTCTATCTCTTATTGAAATAGATTGTTGTCAATTTTACTTATCTAGGAAAGAAACTTCTTAAGTTCTTTTATAAATGTAATTGAATATTGTTTATGAACCGTAATGTAGATTTAGTGGAATAGGAGGCACTCAGGTGGTTGGAAAATATTTTAACCAATTTCTGTCAACTGCAAGTCTATATATTTTATGTCAATTACTATTTAGTATTTACATTTCTCAACTATAACTACTCTTCCATTATTTTAGTTAGCGCAATGAAAAACAATTTCTTTTGCTTTATTTCCTAACAATATTTACACACTAAAGAAGACTTGAACACATTTTTAATAGCTAATATTTTAGCGCTTTCCCTCCTTTGCATGGCTACTATTCTCAATGTCCCAATTTGATATGGCTTCTTGAAATTTGTGATTTCTTTCCCTACAGCATGGCTACTATTCTCAATGTCCCAATTTGATATGGCTTCTTGAAATTTGTTATTTCTTTCCCTACAAACATTTTGATTTGATCTCAGGTGTGTGCTTAATAGTTTTATCAAAGTATGTATTTCACGGTCAACATTATATGTCCTTAAGTGAAAATCCAATTGATTTAGCTTGATTGCATTTATCTATTTAACATTCACAAAAACTACTGTGATATGGCTCTAGGAGTTGATGTTAAGGAAACAAACGGGTTGGTTATAGGGAGATTGTTTGTTTTGGTAGATATAGTGGAAAAGATATGATTTTGGTAATGGCAAGTCCTATGTATACATGAACATATTGGATGGTGGTGAAAATGTCTTGTTTGTTAATATTTTCCCCATTTTTAGGAGATTCATTTATTCAAAATGCTAGTTGGTTTTTGCAATTTTGAATGAAAACAAATAAAAATCTACATTATTATCCCAATAATTTCCAACATTAGATAGAGTACAATGTACAATAATTTCACAGAAGTTCCTAGATAATGTTATAAGCTAGTTCAAGTTTTATCTTTGATAGTTGATTGCTTGTAACAAAATTTCTATTCCATGAATACATATTTCCCTTCCATGACAATTTAGAATAATTCTTGTGGAATTTTATTATGTTGTCATGTTCAATAGTTAATGTGTTGAAGGAAAGCATAATGATAAAATGTTATCTCATTTTGTGAAAACAAGACTTTCATAATTGGTATATCCTTTGCGTTTTCTCTTCAATCATTTCACCATCCAATTTGGGAGCTAGTTGAAGAGAACCTATTTGAATTTCTCACAACTACTTTTAATTACAAGGTATTTGCGTTGTCTTAACAATTAGTTCTTAGAATTCATCTTAGGTGCATCATTTCTTTTCTCGTCTTAGGTTCTTTCTAATTTTTGAGCTGTTTTCCTTACAAGTCTATGCCCTTTCCTCAAAAGATGAACAATCTTTTTTTTCCTTTGAAAATAAAGGAAATGATTACATCTTTAACCCTTCAGTTATGTTCAATGGGAAATTTAAAACAAGAAACAAGTAATAAAAAATCCACCTTATTATGTATTACCCTATGGTACTTTTTTTAATTTTTAGTTGTTTGAAATAGTCCAAAGAATCGATTTTTTGTTAAAATATTCTGAAATTAGTTTTCACGAAAATTTTGCGATACATAAAATTGTTATAGATTTATCACTTTGGCTATCCACGATGAAAATTTCAAACCTAAGAAAAACGGATATCGTACTATGCATTAATCGATGGTACCAATTTTAGTTTTCACTGTGTTTGAAATAGCCGGGAGGAGAAGGATTTTTTAGTAAAATATATGTGAATTAGTTTCCACGAACTTCATATATTTTGGAATTTTGTAGATTGTCGGGCATTTTCTTTTAATTTACCTTCAAACATGGTATTGGAACCAAAGTTTATTTGTGGTTATAGGGATAGAGAAGGAAAATTTATTTTTAGTAAAATATATGTGAATTAGTTTCCACGAACTTCATATATTTTGGAATTTTGTAGATTGTCGGGCATTTTTTTTTAATTTACCTTCAAACATGGTATTGGAACCAAAGTTTATTTGTGGTTATAGGGATAGAGAAGGAAAATTTATCTCTTACTTGCCTAGATTTATTTATTGAGAATATTGTTTGACTTTCATATACCATTTTCATTTTTTTGTTTAGCATGACTAAGTAGAGTGAAAAATGAGATAATATTGACGGATACTCTATGAGCTCTTGGTAGAATAAACAATTTTCCAATGTAAATAAGCTAGATAATTTTCATACTAAAATACTCCTACAGTTTTGCAAGGCTCTTAGAAATATTGAAAAAAATAAGTTATCTCAAAATTTGAAATAAATGTTTTATTTATATATTTATGATTCAAATTTTCCAACATAAAAGTATTTAAAAAAATGTAAATTAATTATTTTTTAATTAATATTGAAGAGGATTATTAATCCATATAACTTTAGTGAAGATTATTATTAATCTATATGATTTTATTTATTAGTTAAAAATTTATTTGTGAAAAATGTTATTAAGTCATATGAATTTTAATAAAAAAAAATTATGTATAATTACATTCAACGCTCTCTGGTAATGGTGTGAATTTAAACTAGGTCACATAATGTGAGTCACTCAGATAAAGATTGACATTTCGTGAATATATTGTGTGCACTTTAAAGAAATCAATTTACACTTCTGTTTTTAAATTTTACCATTACATTTCTAACTTTGAAATTTCTTTTTTTACTACAAAATAAATGAAATAGTTAGGCTTTCAAACGGCCTATTTTAATATTTAACTTTCCCATCAAAGGTTTGGTCTTGACTCTGAAAATTCCAATCTTATACGTTAGAAGTCTTTTAAATTTAACTTTCTAATCTTTTATTTTGCCTAATTATTAGTCCCTGCCCTCCGGGCCTGGCAGGGACTATAGTAATCGGTTTTGGCCAGTTACTATTAGTTCTACACGCGAATCCATAAAAAATAGTAAAAACAGTACTCATTAACCTAAGTTTCCAACTTTATATTTCATAAATCAATTTTTTGGACCAATCAGAATTTTCACCATCTTATTTGGCCTCACATCGAGGCCAGGGTCTAGCCAAACTTAGGATAAATCGTGATTTAAGATTTGGATTCAATCAATTTTTTGAACATGGGAACTAATGCTAAGTTTCCCTTAGCATTAAACCCCTAACATTTAATGTTAGGAATACTTATTGCCGATGATATCTAATAAACCATGGTTGCTGCCCGATGCCCACCTTGCCGCCGTGTCGAGATTGCCGTGGCGGGCGTGTCAATTTGCATGGAGGCAACCGACTTTACTTGCCTCCCTTAAAACGGCCTTCGTCCATCATGCTTCTGCAACGGCCTTCGTCCATCATGCTTCTGCTGAGTCCATCTTGCTTCTGCTGCAACGGCCCTTCTGCTGCAACGGCCCTTCGTCCATGCTTCTGCTGCTAGCATGCAACGGCCCTTCTGCTAAAAACAAATCAGCAAATACACTTCTGCCTTGCTGAGTTTTCCAACCAGCTGACTCTGGTAACATTGTTTTTCTGCTCCCTGGGCCGTCTTATGTTTGATCTTGCATCTTTTTCTGCATTGAATCACACATTTAGTTGTCAGTCATTCACTGCAAGCTTATGTTTTCCATCTCTTCTAAATATTATAATCATATTCCTATGTATATGAATATATTGAATATAATAATATAAATAGGCACGAGGCATGCAATTATTTCTATACAATAACATGTTATATTGTCATTCTCATGCCTATATGACATGCTTTTTCAGGTACGTTTTTAGAACTCCTGGAACCATATATTTTAAAGGACATGCTTGGCTGTCTACCTCCTGAGGTAATATAAAGACATTATTACGAATTAGTCAATACTTTTAGTATCTTCATGGTAATTGTAACTGGCTCTTCTCATGCAGAAGTTACTAATTATTTCAATTTGTTTGAACAGGTGACAGGAACCACAACAGTAAAGCCAGAGACGTTTGGGTGCAAGATGAAGTTACCTGGTATCTGAATATGCTCGATTTGCAAAAAGCATCCTGCCTTCTCCACGCCCGAATTCAACTGTTCAGGTAAATCCAACCAGTTCCACTGCAATTGCAACAATTCAAGCTAATTCTGAGTTTTCTAATAGCTCAGTAATTTTGCAAGTATGTTACTGAATATGATATAATCCAAATTAATGCCAGACTGCGAAACCGCGGAACCTACTCTACGACAATGCTGTTCTCTATTTGTTAAAAGTCTCGGAGATTTTATTCTTATATTTTTGCATCTAATTTGCCTATAATTATGTAGAGATTGGTTAGAACAGTAAATTTGAGTTATGAATTTTTCATAATTCAAACCGTTTTTTCAAATGTCAAGTCGGTTTAAACTACAAAAATTAAAATTTGACTATTTTTTATCAAATAATTCATTCAAAAATAACTAATTTTATGTATTTACCTGGGTGGAAGTTAATAACAGATACCGCTGCCAGTAAAGTTTGCCCGGCCAGCAGAGTTTAGTCGGCAGAGTTACAGGACACCGCTGCCCACAAAGAACCAGATCATGCTCATTATTATCCCTGTAAAAACAGGGCATGCTCAAGAATGGCAGAATCTGTTAGTGAAGTGCTGAAAATTAGCAGGAAAACATGCTCAAGAATCTAATATTTTATTCTTTTAAACAGGGCATGCTCAAGAATGGTGGGAAATTAGCAGGAAAACATGTTTATTCTACCATTAAAACAACAAAACCCTTAGCTTTCATATGGCCCAAGTGGATGCAAAAATTTAATTTGCTCTATGCATTAAATCGTTTAGAACAGGAAACTACATCTGTTCATTATGGGTTTTTGTCAAATTCTGACTAGAATAAACAAAATTACCTGAAATTGTTGCCTGAACGCAGAGATCGGGGCCAAAAATTACCTCTAATCCTATGAAACTTCACTCTAATAGCCCCCGATGTTGTTCTCTGTTGAAAAAGAAGAAATAAGCAACAGGCTTCTACAAGGATTAAATGGTATCAATAGCTCGGGCCTTGGTAAAGACTGCGTTTGAACTTCACCTGATCCCACGACTGCGACGCTGCATAGCGCACAATAACAGTTTTAGAAAATGGGCACAAATAGAACTCTGTGCAGGGGATTGATGAACAATGAATGGACTTCCGATGCGTGCTTCTGTGGCCTGGAAACTCCAGCAAAGTTCTGTGGACTGCAGGATCGTAACAAATTCATATGGAAAAGATATTGCTGAGAGACGAAGCACCAGATCCATGACCTGCAATACTTCTTGCGGAAACGACACGGGCTCCCCTGCTGAGTAGTGAATCGTTGCGCCGTGCGTGAATAGCAGGTGGTAAGTCCTGAATTTCAGAAGTGAATAGTTGCGCCCTGCCTGAATAGCATGTGGCTTGCATGCACGTGGCTTGCCTGGCTTTACGGAGGTTTATATATGTACAACTCACGTAATCTACATTCATCGATTGGGATGGGAAGCCCCCTTCCCATTAATTTTGGCTTTGCAAACCTAAAATCAATTATATAATGAATTTTTAGCTTTTTAAACATAAAGTCAATTGCCTTTGCATGCTTATAAATAATTATATAATGAAGTTTTGGCTTTTTCAAACATAAATCAATTCTACAATGGATTGGGATGGGCATCTGGCCTCGCCCATTACTTTCGGCTTTCCACCCATACGTACAACAAGATTGCTTTAAAAAAGGGCGAATATACATAGTTTGTTTTCGCAGTAGTCTGAATCAATTAATTACAGATTGAAAATGCAAATGGTCCCTTTCTTTATTATGTTTACATATATTTCTGACATTACACTTTCATTACTGGCCACGCATTAATTTACTTAATAGAAACTGCGCAAATCAAATCTTCGGAGTGCAACACTTAACGCAACTTTTAAAACAGCCCTTATTGAATGGCCCTATCTTTCAGTAAGATCGAGTATGTGAGTTACATGCAAAGGAGTGCTGCTTTATTCATAAAATGGGCACAAACAGAACTCTAAAATGGTCCCTTTCTTTATTATGTTTACATATATTTCTGACATTACACTTTCATTACTGGCCACGCATTAATTTACTTAATAGAAACTGCGCAAATCAAATCTTCGGAGTGCAACACTTAACGCAACTTTTAAAACAACCCTTATTGAATGGCCCTATCTTTCAGTAAGATCGAGTATGTGAGTTACATGCAAAGGAGTGCTGCTTTATTCATAAAATGGGCACAAACAGAACTCTGTGCAGGGGATTGATGAATAGTGAATGAACTTCCGATGCCTGCTTCTGTGGCCTGGAAACTCCAGCAAAGTTCTGTGGACTGCAGGATCGTAACAAATTCATACGGAAAAGATATTGCTGAGAGACGAAGCACCAGATCGATGGCCTACAATACTTCTTGCTGAAACGACACTGCAATACTTCTTGCGGAAACGACACGGGCTCCCCTACTGAGTAGTGAATCGTTGTGCCGTGCGTGAATAGCAGGTGGTAAGTCCTGAATTTCAGAAGTGAATAGTTGCGCCCTGCCTGAATAGCACGTGGCTTGCATGCACGTGGCTTGCCTGGCTTTACAGAGGAATTGTGTAATTTACCATTCGGGCTGGGGCAGGGACTAGCTGCCCCGCCGCCATCCTTGTTTTGGTTTGTATTTTTTTAATTTAATGATCGGCTTTTTTGAACCCAGGGTAATTAATATTATCCTTTTTAAATTTAGATTACTTTTTGCTATATTCTGCTTTGATTTCTAAATTTAGGTAACTTTTTGCCTTTATGGGCTGTCTTCTTGAATTAAAAGCGTTGTCTTCTTGAATTAAAACCGTTTCCTTGATAGCGGTTTTGAATTAGTGTTTTCCTTGGTGTTTCCTCCGTATGTTTGTTGGGAGAGCGTGAGACTGAATATATGATATGATGGCCGTGCGTTCGATCAGTATCTTAGATGGAAGAGCGTGAGATTGAATATTTTTGAAGGTCGTGTGTTCCATCTGTATCTTTGTATGGGAGAGCGTCAGACTGAGTATATAAAGATCATTTGTTCAATCTGTATCTTTGTTGAGAAAGCTACAGACTGAGTATATGAAAGTTGTGTGTTCGATCTGTATTTTTGATGGAGGATCAGACTGAAGCTCTTTGAAGGTCATGTTGGATCGAGGCGCAACGCACCTACCACTTCATAACAATACATCCAATCACGCTGGAGGTAAGAATTTTTGTCAATTCGAATTATGTTAACATTCTTGAGCCATGCGTATTCTTCTTCGATCTTGTTTTAAAGTTCTGTCTATAATTTTTTCATGCAACTATGGATATTCTTTATGGATAATTTTGTTTGCACATTTGAAGCCATGCCTCTTTTTCGAGCAATATGGTTTATAATTTTTTTTTGCAACTATAGTTTATGGATAATTTTATTAGCACAATCATTGTTTTAAAGTGTTGTTTAAAAAAAAAAACTGCGACTATGGATATCATTTATGGATAATATTGTTTGCACGAGCACTGGTTTAAAATTATTTTTTCGGCAACTATGCCAATATTTTATTGATATTTTTCATGTTCCATTGTAGTTTTGTTTGCACATCGAAATGTCTGAACACTTCGCCATCGAGATTCACCCTCAATTAGTATATCGGCCCGATTCTTTCACTGAATTTTTGTGGTTACTCAAACATCAATCATAGATACTGGTAGCCCGAAAATTATGATAAAAAAATGTGATTACGAATTTGATTTCATAGAAGTTCTTGCAAACATTCACCTCTTTCCGGGTTTGCCAAATGACGGAGTGGAAATGTTTCTTGGTTCGGTGATACACTTTGATGTCTCATATTTCAACTCTATTTGAAACTAGACACAATTTTTTTTTAATTGGAATTGGAACTTTGGCTTGGATATTTTTGAAATCTTTAATATAAAATCAACCTTCTAAATTGTATGTGTAAATATAAAAATATATTCTTAATACTTTTAAATATAAACATGTAAAAATATGAATATGTGAAAAATAACCATTTTTTTTCAAATAAAATATGGAAATGTTGTTGTGTTAAACTATACTCCACTTCTATTATTGGGTGCTCATTTCTTATTTTCACCACTCTAACAAATTTAATATTGAAAAGCATAAGTGACCACACATAATTTTTATTACCTTTGTCATAACTTTGTTAAAATCCTGAAAATAATAGTTGACTTAAACTAGAAAACTAAATTAAATTTTATTAATTAAATCGTTGTTCTCATAATTACTTATTTATATTGCAATTTTTTATACATATTATTTGTTATACTATCATGTATATATTGTTATATATAGGTGGAGGTGGTGGTGTTGGTGGTGGATGTGGAGAAGTTGTAGGAGGAGGAGGAGGAGGTGGAAGTGAAGGAAAAGGTGGTTAGGGAGGAGGTGGAGGTGGTGGTAGAGGTGGAGTATGAGGAGGAGGTGGATGAGGAACAAGAGGAGGTGGTGTTGTTGGTGGAGGAGGTGGCGAAGGGGGAGGTGGTGGAGGAGGAGGAGGAGTAGGAAGAGGTAGTGGAAGAGGAGGAGGTGGAGGACAAGGAGGGCGAGGAGAAGGTGGAGGTTGAGGTGGCAGAGGAGGAGGAGGAATTGGAGGAGGAGGAGGAGGTGGTGGTGGTGGAGGAGATAGAGGTGGTGGAAGTGGAGGAGAAGGACAAGGGTGTCAAGGTGGAGGCAGAGGTGGAGGTGGTAGAGGAGGAGGTGCAAGTGGAGGAGGAGGAGGAGGAGGAGGAGGAAGGTGGTGAAGGAAGTGAAGGAAGAGCCGGAGGTGAGTCTCTACCCCGCTTTCGAGTCCACCGGATTATGGCGGAGACTTCCTTTTATATCTCGCGGCAGCAGAATCAACCATTGGTATGGCTTTGGTTCAAGAGGACGATGCTCTCACTGAGCACGTGATTTATTATTTGAGTCGAGGCTTAATAGGCCGTCAACTTCACTATTCTCCGGTAGAGAAATTGGCCTTGGCAGTTGTTCATGCTGTCAAGCGGCTCGGTCATTATATCTTGCTACGCAAAACCTTTCTATTAGCAGCGGTCAATCCATTTCAATTTGTCCTCAGTAGGCAAGTGATTGGGGACAAATATAATAGACAGATAGTCATCTTGCAAGAATTCGATCTCGAATTCTTGTCAGCCAAGTCCAAGAAATCCATGGTTTTCGCTGAGCTAATTTCTGAGCTGCCTTGTGGAGAGGATTTGGTTTATGAGGAAAGTTTTCCCAACGAACATTTATTGCTCATCTCTTCACTTGACCCTTGGTATGGAGATATCATTGTCTATCTCCAAACTTCGAAGTTTCCCTCCACTTTTTCCAGGGATGAACTTCGTAAATTACGTCACCTTGCTAAGAACTGTGTAATCATTGGTGATACCTTATACCGTCGAGGGATTGATTCAATCCTTCGTTGTTGTTTAACCTTGGAAGAAGCAGAGTTTGTGCTTAATGATTGCCACAGTGGAGCTTGTGGTGGTCATCTATCAGGGCTTGCTACAGCCCAACGCATCTTGCGTGCCGGCTATTTTTGGCCTTCACTTTTTAAAGACTGTATGCAAGCGGTCAAACATTGCCACCCTTGTCAGATCTTTACTCGAAATATGCATGCTCATCCAGCTCTTCTTTTTCCCGTTGTCACAGTCAGTCCTTTCACTAAGTGGGGTATTGATTTTACAACTTGTAATCCGCCTTCAGCAGTGAATCACAAGAACATTATTGTGGTAGTAGACTACTTTACGAAGTGGGCCAAAGCCATGCCCACTTATAAAAACGATAGTGACACGGCAGCTTTCTTTCTCTTCAATCAGGTTATCTCAAGATTCGGTGTCCCGAGAGAGATTGTCACTGATCACGGCAGTCACTTCCAGAATCAACTCATGTCCGAACTGGCCCTTAAATTAGGTTTCCGTCAAGAGAATTCGTCTCCTTATTATCCTCAGGCTAGTGGACAAGTCGAAGCAGTCAATAAAACTCTTAAGACGACACTCCAATGGACAATCGACAAAAATCCGTCCAATTGGCACGTTATGTTGTATTCGGCTCTTTGGGCATACCGGACCTTCGTAAAGACTGGTACTAGTTTTACGCCTTTTCAGTTAGTTTATGAGATGGAATCTATCTTTCCAATCGAATGTGAAATTCCATCTCTTAAGTTAGCTGTAGAGCTCCTTCCAGAGACTTCGAGTCTCGAAGAGCGCCTCCTTCACTTGGAACATCTCGATGAGTAGCATCGAGATGCCTCCACGATAAATGAGGACCATAAGAAAAGAGTAAAAACGCAGTATGATAAATATGTTCGTCCTCGGGTCTTTTCTGAAGGCGACCTTGTCTTGGTCTGTGACCAAGATAAAGAAGCCTTGGGGGTAGGCAAGTTTAAACCCATGTGGTACGGTCCTTTCATTATTAAACGAGTTTTAGAAAAAGGATCATATGAGTTAATCGATTTTGAAGGAAACAAGCTGGCGGAGCCTCGAAACGGGCTCTACGTAAAGAACTAATTTACTTAAGTAGAAGTTAGGAAATGGCTTCTTTGTAAATTATGTATATTTGTACATATATTATTGAGAGTTTTGTGATGTCAACACTTTTTGGTCCGCTGTTGTAGGTGTTGATGGATGACTTGGTCTATTTTGGTTTCGGCGATCGTGCTAGTTGCCACACTCGAAATCTCGCTTCCACAGCGTGGGTACTTTATTATCCAACTGGTCAATTGATGGTATCAAGAGGCGTATGCATTGGTCCTCCTTCAAATAATATGGCTAAGTATACTGCCGTTATTAATTTACTATCTGAGGCAATCTCTTATGGGATCGACTCGTTAGTAGTGTATCTCGATTCTCAATTGATAGTGTCTCAATTAAATAACATTTATTGGGTAAGGGATCCACGTTTATATTGCCAGTATTTAAGAGTGAGGTTGTTGCAAAGATCATTTGTTTATATTAATTATTTGCACATTCCAAGATCTCATAATTCGTTAGCTGATTCTATCGCTAATCAAACATTAGACTGGCACATCAATCATTCATCGTAAAATCAAAGCATCGAAAAGTCAAACTGTATATATATATATATATATATACCATCATCATAAAAGTATCTCGAGTGTACATATGTCGTCCAAAAAATATACAAAATTGGGACTCAAATGCCCATAATCATATCCGGCATATATAATGCCCCCGCTCAGGATGAGCAACCAAGTAGTTAGCTATCGCGTTGGCTACACGCCGAAAAGTGCGAACCCAGTCATGTGGCATGCCAACCACATGACGTTGCATATCCTCCGGAAGGTCCTCTATAGCAGCCATCGGTACTCGACAGCTCAGTCTAGTCAGGTGTCGCTGGACGTTGTGTAGAGTCCATTCCGTCTCAGCAGCCGCCTCTTCGGCTCCTCGACCGCGTCATCTGTGCCGTGGGAGTCTATCTGGTCGTACAGGCCCAATGTTTGGATCATGATCATCATATTAGTCATTTGAATCTCATAAAAAATATTTTTCAAAATGCATCATTATATTTGAAAAATCCAAAAAAATCATAAAACTAAAAAATCTTACCGATCTCGCCCCACGTTGCATCCGGCGGTAATGCTAGGTCAGGATCTCCTCGGAAGTCCAGCCCGGCATAGGGGTAGTCGTCTACGGCGATGATCTGATGATCCCACCAGGTGAAGAAATCATCGTCGAATGCAGTCCTAGAAACCTCCCCACCCCCCAGACGTTTCATCAGATCAGCCCACCGGCCCATGCGCAGATCGCGTGGGGTGCTGATGGAAACTGCTACCCTAGGTCGGAGTGCGGGAATCCTCTCGAAGAAGAAGGTGCACAGAATAGTCCCGTAGCAGAAATTTTTGGTCTGTCCCCTCTTAATGGAAGTGAGCTGGCTCTTCATGCTGGCCAGAAGAGGAGTACACCAGTCAAACACTGTGGTGAGACAATCCACTGCCACGCTCATGTTGAGTCGTGATGCCTGATGCAGTGAGGATGATCCATTCACTCGAGCTATGGTGAACAGGATGATCCTTAGTGATAAACTCTCCACATGTGCAATAGAGATCTGGCTCCCAACTTTCTTGGGATGTCTTGGGCAGTATATCTGTACATAGTCCTCTATAGTGAGGCTACTCCGCGTCCTGCCCCGGGACTATACTACCTCTCCCCTTTGGGAAATGCTCGTGATAAAATATATGTCCTCCACTTCCACTCTGAGTGGCATCTGATCTATCATAAAAGCTTCCTCATCGATATCCCAATAACCAATGATCAATTCAAGCAGTCGCACATTGGCTTTCATGTTCTGCAGTTTGAAGAATTTGAGCAAGCCGCATCCCCGTAAAGCATCTAAGGCTTGAGGATCATTCATAACCTCATTATCAACCATTGCATGTTCCCTTTCACGCCGTGTTACTGTATACACAGTCGCGTATAGGGCCCGCGTGTACGCGGGTTTCATATTATCAACCCGCGTATACGCCGCGGAGAAATTTTGGTCAATAGTTCAATGGTGAAACATCAATGAAAAACCTTAAAATTAATCACAATGCATTGCAAGATAAGTGTAAGGGTTACCTGGAAGATTTTGTGGAATTTGAACGGTCGAAATTGACGCACGAAGAATTTGCTCCTTTTGCTCCAAATATTTGCTCTCCAAGTCGAACGCTAACAATGGTGAGTCCAAAATCCTTTTTATAAGTTTTGGAAATGCAATTTTTTTTTTCAAAATTTCATTTTGATTGGTTTCATGTGACTTTTAACTTGGGAGCTTGGAGTGTCGAGATTGGTTTGCTTTTCAGGACATTTTGGACATTTTTCGACTTTTTTGAGACGGTTCCATGACTGCTGACCCGTCATGGCAGGTATCGTTTTTTCACTGGCATATAGGTTAGGGACATCATTCCGTTGCATTATGCATGCTGGCCTCCATCAGTCGATACATCTTCCATAGAGATGATCCCATCGTGTTATGGTTCATAAACCATCTTCACTCGCCGATTTTCAAATCATGACA